>SNQN01003245.1:8402-21940 GCA_008642245.1 Bassia scoparia
AAAGAGAGAGGATCAAGGCGTTACTAGTGCTAGGACTCCCTAAAACTTGATGCGTGAAGTGCTAAAGTCGTTACATTAGTCAAAAGGTCAGCCGTCTGAATAGCATCGACAAGGAAGCCTCCACCTGCAGCTCTGAAATATTTTAGTTAGCACCTAATTTACTTACTATGAACAGAAGGAGTATATAGGAAATATGATTTGGCTTGTTATTTAATTAATTTATGTTTTGATAAATTAATTTAAATAGAGGTGAGATTAGATATATTTGTTGTTTTCTAGATCAGATAACGTTAAATTATATATAATATATGATAATATATATATATATAATATAAATAATAGACGTTTTTTCTAGATTTTCACTTAAATTGATAAGGTGAGTTGACATTGGTTTGGTCGTTTTTTATAAATATTAATTTTTTTATGATGTCATCAATGCTTTTGGCGGGAAAATTTTCAATAASATGCCGTCACATAAGTATTGATGACATAAGCAATGTTTTGCTTTATTAGTATTAAGTTTTAATTTATTGTTTTTAAATTTTTTGGATAAGATATATTCTTTTTATTTACTATTTGTATACTCCCTCCGTAACATATTTCTCGCAACTCTTGTATTAAGTTGCGTTAACATTGTACATAAGCTTAATTGTGTTTAGTTGTAAAGTAGAAGAGGAAAGTACATTAATTTGTGTGGTAAAATTGGAGTGAAATGTTTTGAGTGAATCGGACAAATTAGTGGAAGGACCACTTTGGTGTCTTTAATTTTTCCACATTTCACTTAATGTGGTTCAAGGGAGGGGGGAAATTTTAATGCCAAATTAGGAGTAAATTACAAGTGTTGCAAGAATTATGCTACGGACAAAATGGAAAGAGTTGCGAAAATTACATTACCAAGGGAATTATTTAGTGAAGTTATTAAGTTGTTAGATATTTCRGTTTTATTTTATTGTTTTTATATTTAGTTATTTAATTAWTTGTTTTTAAATTTTTGGATAATATATATTCTTTTTATTTACTATTTTTTATATTTATTTTATTTTTAAYTTTTTAATTGGTATCCTTGGGGCGAAAAGGTAATGACAAAAATTATTTAACAAAACTTAACTTGGATGTTTGCTTTATAATATAACATAGTTTTTTTTATAGTTTGATAAGATATTTTTTCATTTTTCAATTAAATATTCATTTATCTTTTTTCTTTGAGGGCATAAAAGTCCACACAAAAGTTATCGACCAAATTCGAGTGTTTGCTTTACAATATAACATATTTTTTTAAATTTATGCATGATCAATWTTAGCCATTAATATTTAATTATTTTTTGAACGAGCCATTGATATTTTTTAATGGGCTTGATTTGTTGAAATTTACATAGTCGAAATTTAGAGGTTCCATWTTTGTATTTTTCACAGTGATAAATGATGATCTCAACTTGTTTTCTAGTGGTGATAAATGATTATCAAAGACACTTCTTGCAACTTCATAAAAAAATTTAAAATTMGAATTGTTGCAAGAATGTAAAATAATACCCCAAATTTTACAAAAAWTGCTTGATATACACAATACCTCAGGGCTATAAGAAGATAAATCTTATAAATTAATTATCTTCAGTCCTATTAGTTGAAAATGAGTTATACCTTGGGCAATGCAGTTGTCCAAATTTAGGAAGCAATCTAATTAAGGCTTTGTTCTCATCAATTGAATTTGGGTGAACTAAACTTATTTAAACTGAACTGAACTTATTTACTGAATTGAACTTATTGTTACAGAACATAACTTATTTTTACCAAACTGAACTTATTTTTACCGAAACTATAACAAATTTCTTAATGGTTGAACTTTTTTTCACTGAATTGAACTTATTTTTATTGACATGTATTTAAACAAGTTTACGAGAACATGACCTAAATATACATTAGTGGTTATAGTCATCTATATACATATACTATACTAGTCCATAAGGTTTTTTTTTAAATAAAAAAACATAGAGTGTATATGTTGAAAAACTAAACCCGGAGGAAGATTAAAAGTTGAAGGTGTATGATGGATTTAGGTGTACTTCCATAGTTGATTTATAAAAGAACATGTAGCAAAATTTTAAGAAACGATTTTCTAACATCTATCTTGATTTGAAATTATAATTATTTGCTCACAAATCAAGGAAAACGAACAATTTAAGTAACACGATTTGAAAAATTAACTTCAAATCCCCTAATCGATCACAGACTTAAAGGATCTTAACTCCCAAAGAGGAACCAAATCCTTAAAGGAACAACTGTATAAGTAGTTAATCAAATGACTTTCTAAACCTACCATATAATTGAAAAGGTTTTCCTTTGAATTAACAAAGAAGGATAATTTTTTATTTAAACTTAAAACTCAAATTTATTAACATGATTCGGACCTTTTATTAACAAAGGAGAGGCTATGAACAATGGACGAGTAACAACGATGACAATGGTCGATGTCTACCCATGGAGGAGAGAGAAACAACATCGAACATGAAGGAAGAGAGAGAAATGATGATGGGAAGCGGTGATYACGGAGGAGAGAGAAACGAAGTTGAGGAGCAGCCATTGATATGGAGACTGGAGAGCATCACTTACTGTCGTGAAATTATTAAAAAAATTAGAAGAGAATGAATGAATTCCAAATGACATTGATTTTGATTGAATTTAAAAAACCAAAAAATGAGCTATTTTTTTAGTAGGTTGGAATTGGGTCAAATCCAAATGCAAATGCAAATGTTTGGATTATCCAAACAACTCATTTGGCCTAAATCTAGCATTTCAAATGAAATGTTGAATTCCAAATAGAGCATTAACTAATTTTAACAAACTAGAAATATCGTAAKAAAGACAAATTAAAATATCCTATCTAATATTATCTATATCTATGGGTATAATATGATTTTATCCAAAAATAATAATAAAATAATGCTACTAATAATTAATTTCTAATTCGTATCCAGATCATTCACCCCTCTTGAAAAAACTTGTTTCAAGTTTTATTGTAGAGAACCATGCAACTAACCATATGCGACACTTCATAATATTGTGAAGTTAGAATTTTAGGTTCTCTAAGTTGTACCCCAGCATCATTAATAGACYAATTGTAGCTTGAAGTGGCAACTTTTAGATATTTGCCAACAAACCCTTAAGATTCAATTCATCAACTAGAGTCGATGTAATGTCCTTAGCACAACCATGATCATGAATGCTAGTTGTACTTACCTTTTCCTCCATGGTAAAACTAGTATGAAAGATTGAGTTCTCTTGTATAAGCTCTTATTCATCAATCTTGGTGTCTAAAGACTCCAAGCTTTCACCTTCATTCCGACCCACAAGGTTCCTGATGATATTTCAGCATTCTACTAACACTTGACCCTTATCAACTTTCTTCCTCTTCTATTCCCTTTTCTACGAATACAACAATTGAAATTTTGCTGTTCAATCATAGGCTCTATCTTCAGTCATATAATGAACGAACAGACTGTCAACTTTTGATTCTGGTTTACGGCCATTTTCTACAAAATTCAAGTTGTGACTTCTTTTTGTGCATCAAGGTTGACTGATTTTCTCATTTGGTATTATAGCCTTTAATTTCAATATTCATCTGAGCTCTTTTCTATTTTTTTCCAATTTCTTGAGTTCTTGATACCTTTCCTAGTATAGTGTTTTATGGACAAATCTTCAATTCTTGCGATTCTTATACCTTTTCCTAGCTTTTTGAGAGATACTCTTATTAGAACCCTGTTGAAAACGAGCCTTCATTTTCATTCCCTTCTTCATATGACTTAAAATGTTAAACCTTTTCAAATCTATCAATATATAATATTTTAGTGGATCTTTAACACTTCCTTGATCAAAGTTTACATCTTATCGGTACCTTCTGTGATCAAACTTCTTTAGGGAAATTCCTTTGGTAGGTACTAATATTCGGCAAAATCTTTTGTAGACAGAGTTAATTTTAAATCCCTTTATAGGACAGTTTTTGGTAGTGGTGTTCCTACATAAGGTAAAATAAGGAATATTCGGGTTAAAACGTTTCCACCCTTACCAACTGTACGACTCCTCCACCAGCACAACCAACTGCCGCCCTAACGAAACATAAACGCCCAGCAACCCCACCCCTCCACATATTCTTTTTATCACAGTTTAAAACACCCTACACACAAACTCGTGACCTATCAAAGGGATTAAAAACTCGTGCCTTCCAAAGGGATTTAGCGAAATACTGTGTCTTACTAAAGGAAATTTCCAATTTTCTTTAGGAAGAAATTTTCAAAATTATTTGGATTTAAGTTAAACCCAGATTGATTTTTAAGATTTATCCTTTCTTTTCCTTATTTGTTTATCATTATCAGTATCCCAAAGGGATGCTATATTATTCAATCCCTTTTTTTTGCAAATCTGAAACTTCTTGCCATGCATAATCATTAATTCAAAAAACGTGATCCAGTTGTCTTACCGCAATCAAGAAACCTTATTCGATATATAATCATTCCATCAAAATTGGTAGATCTAGAGTTAACATTTCCTTCCATAAAGCATGTTTCATATCTTGCACGAACAACTCTCTAATTTATCGCAGAACTCAACAGCCACAACCCAATATTGTTGCGCCAATTTTTTTTTGCCAGAATAAACATCTCGACAAAATAAACTCTTTAGTTTGTATAATTTTGCAAAGAATTATTCTCCTATATATCTTAACACTTAAACAAATTTACATGTGGAAAAATCAAATCCAATTTACTCCAATTTAATTTTTGCCTTAGGGTGCTCAAAAACTATTCCGAACATTGACCATTTGGAAACGCAAAATCTCGTCCAGTATCACAACGATCTTAAAAATTATCTCTGTAATTTTGCAAGAAAAGAGTAGACAAAAAATTTATCCAATTTAAAAAATTAACCGTGATCGAAAGGCTTAGAAATGAATGAGAAAAACTTGCAAAGTTGCGCAAAAATCTGGAAAGTTGTGCATTAATCTTAAAATTACGAGATCAAAAAAATCTGCAAATTGATGAAAATACCTTCGAGAGAAATTGATATTATTCAGTTTGAATTTATAAGGTATATTTACTCTGAAATCTCAGAAGAATAGAACGCACTTTAAGCTAATACAACAAACATTAACTTCAAATTCCTTGACCTAACTGCAATATCTAACCCTTAAGAGGAACCAGAATTCTAAAGGAACAACTGTCTAAGAGTTGATCAATTAGAACCAACCAATAACAAACAAGTATTCCATTGATTAACAAAGAGGGTAATTTTCTGCAAACTGAACTAGTTTTATTACATTAACATGATTTGGATTTATATTTTAATACAAAAAATCACGTAAATTTAAACTACCTAGGAAGATAGATAAATTGTATTCATGTAACAACTAAAAATATCTATCTGACAGCTTGTCGGCGTACCCATTCAAAAATACCTATTAAGACTAACCTAACAGATAGTGGTACAGGATCGGTATCCACAAGGAAACGAACTACTACTGATTAATTGAATAAAAGCATCTAAACTAACAAAGAAAAGTTGGTTTTGTGATTAGTAACTAGAACTAAGACTACGATAAACAAAAGGGATTAAACTATATAATTAAAGAATCTAAAGCATGGTTCCACTATAGTAGTAATTGACAACAATTTGGCATCAACAATTCATAACATGGCAAATCAAACAGGATCAAAGCTCTCTCGAATTAGTTGAACCATAGAACTACTCTACCAACGTCTCTCGGCCTAGAAAGTTCGTTTCTACCTATTGATGTTTGATCTTGTTCATAATCTCAATCGCTAGATCTAGAGACTTGTGACTAATCAGATTAAGCAATAAGTCGGGCCATACGAAATTGATTAAGATGAATAAATCTAATATGAATTTGATTAAAAGCCAAGCCATGAATGAATCAAACCAATTATAAATCAATCATATTGCTATAGATCCCCAATCGCTCTAGAAATTAAGACTACTCGCTTCATAATAAATTAACATAATGATTGCATGAAGACATAAAAACAGAATGTAGAACAATAAAAGCAATAATAAAAACCTAAAACAATTAAGACAATAATCAAGAGCAGTATCAACAATTGAAAGCAATAAAGAACGAATTAAAGAAAGAATTAATTACAAAAGAATGATCCATTTGATGATGTTGAACGAATTCTAATTCCAAAGCCAAAACTAAAGTGCCAACAAACGTATGAGTCTCACTTATTGTTTCGAAAAACTAATGAAAGATAAAGATATACAAAATTAGGATTCTCCCCTTAAATACTCTTGCTATTTCTAAACTAAATCCAAGTGCTTAATACAAGAGTGCCATCCTCATTAATTACAAATAAACCGATATGAAGAACCAAAACGGAGTGCCCAACGTCGTTTGGATTGAACCGATCGATTTGGATCTGACCGATCGGTTTGGATTCAAGCGAGTCGGTTTGGCTAATATTCCATGCTCAGCCAATCCCGCTCGACTCCAAGGCTCGTGCTACAACCGAAGCCTCGTAGTGACTCTAATCAGCCCAAAATCGATCCAAAAGATTAAGAAGATCCTGAAACTAATCAAACAACCACACAATATTAGTAGCAACAAGGCCTTTAGGAGGCCAAATCATCTAAAATGACAAGAGAATGAGGGGGAAAAATCATGCAATAAATCAATACATCAAACTCCCCCAAGCCAAACTCTTGGTTGTCCTCAAGCAAGCTCCACTAGATTCTCAAGCAAAACACGTTTCACCCCATCAAAACAACATCGCATAGACTTATGACCAATTCCCCGTCCAAGGATCCCAAGTAACTCAATGCTTATCCAAAACATAAATCATCAACAACACAAATAGCCATCAAGAACAAGAGAAAGGAATCAAGGAAGAACTTCTCACTAGTGGCACTCCTCTCTTTATGTGGTGGGTTAAAAATAAATCCATACGCTCACCACCCACATATGCATAAAGTATGCACATGAATCAAGTTTTTGTAGCCTAAAATACTGAAGGCACCCTCCCATCTCGCCAACACTCATGTGTTTGAAAGGGTTATCAAWAGCACTCAACCTACAAGTCGACTCGAAATGCATGAACAACTCAAAGACCTTGGTAAGGTACTCAATCTACAAGACTCAAGTGGACACATGTTTATCAAGAGAGGACTTTTAGTATCTTGTAATGGGGCTAAGGTTAGGGGTACGGTAAATCGTCACGTAGTACATGGCCCACCAAATAATTGGCATAATCAGCGAACCATGGAGTAGTAGCAGCAACGAACATGAGATGATCATCTGGGAAGGAATCATCAATGAAAGATCGATCCTTATCATCAAACCGAATCCTCGAAAGGTGATCGGCCACATAATTCTCTGCTTACTTTTTATCACAAATTTCAAGATCGAACTCCTGTAGCAAGAGAATCCAGCGAATGAGCCTAGGCTTTGCTTCATGCTTGGAAAGGAGATACTTCAGAGCTGCGTGARCAGTATAAACAATGACTTTCGAGCCTACTATGTAGGTCCGAAACTTATCAAGAGCATACACGACAGCAAGTAACTCCTTCTCAGTTGTTACATAATGAACTTGAGCCCCATCAAGCGTCTTGCTAGCATAATAGATAGCATGCAAGACATTCTCCTTTCTCTGGCCTAAAACAGCACCAATAGCATAATCACTCGCATCACACATTATCTCGAAAGGAAGGCTCCAATCAGGAGGTTGCACAATGGGTGCTGAAATCAATGCTTGTTTTATCCTATTAAAAGACTCAAGACACTCATCAGTAAAAACAAAGGGGGCATCTTTCAAAAGCAACAGTGTAAGTGGCTTTGCAGTCTTGGAGAAGTCCTTGATAAAGCGGCGATAAAATCCCGSATGACCAAGGAAACTCCGCARSCCTTTAACATTAACAGGAGGGGGAAGTTGCTCTACCACTTGCACGCACTTTTGCTTTATCCACTTGGTATGCCCCTAGAAGACAAGATGACCAAAGAAACAACACCATTCAGTGACCATAAAACTGGCACTTTTCCAATTCAGCACCAAACTCCCTCGCATTCTTTTCAAAATTCTAGACAAATTACTAAGCAGCTTATCAGAACCATACACACCTAAATCTCCCAGACAAACTTCCCCATATAGACTCTAAAAATTCCCAGAAAGATAAAACCTTCATACCATCTTTGAAGTTGCTGGGTGTTAACCATAATCCCAAATGATTTCTCACATGCCCAAAATACCATATAATGGACTGTTCAAAAAGGTAGTCTTTTCTGACTTCCCAGGCGTGAATCGGGAATTTCATAAATCGATAAGCCATATGAAAAGATTTAATTGGAGAAGACTAGATAAATTGACAAACTTGTAATAAACAAATGTTTTCTCCACCAAAGTTATTGAAGGGTCCAATTGTAATGGTTATAGCCATTAATCAGCTAGAAATTGGAAAGACGTATCTTGTTATTGCTTAGATTAAAATTAAATCAAAACAATCTTTTTTTTTTATTGTATAAAAAAAAAAAAACAACATAAAACTAACCATAATAATTTGCCAATTCCTTTGTGAAATTTATCAATATCTTCAAAGTTTGACAAAAGGGCTTCTTTAAATTTCGCAACCCTTTGACCATCTAGAGTTCCTTCATTACACAAAACACTTCTCACTGCTGCAATTTCAAAGGAATTTGAAAGAATACCCAAATAAAAAAAATAGTCCAGTAATTATCACCCCCCAAAATTCAAAAAAGAATTTGCAGGGCGGAAATTCTATTAATAAATTTCAGATATACTGGATAAATAAGGAGAGCGATCGCAGAAAGGTAGTGAGAAATTTAAGAATTCTCACTCTTAGCTTTCATATTATGGGAATGTAGGACAAGGAGGAGGACACTATGAGGAAAGGATGCGTCAATGGATGAACAGCCCAGAAGTGATCTGTATCTAGTTATATAGCTTCTAAATGGCCCAGCCACAGTCCTACTCTGATTACATCAATTTATACAGTAACATGTGTGTTCTCACAGCCACCTTTTCTAACACCCATTTTAGGTCTTACACCGATTTCGATTCAACTCTTCTTTTTCAGTGCTTCGCAAATCGCAATAACTCTCGCTGCAACCGTCTTTTACATATGAGACTTTTTGATGAAGATAATTACCACCTTTTTATCTTCCATTCTCTTCGTTTAAACATAAATTGTGAGATCCGCCTCATCCCATTTTGTCTTCTTGTTGTTGTTTAATGTTTTTAAATTACCCACCTTATAGTTCCATATTGGCGCCTTAAAATTTCAGAATGCCCTTATTCCTCTTAAGCTTATAGCGAAGATTTACGTTAATGCCGAGACATAAAAAATCATGAGAAGTTAAATGTTTAACATCCTGTCGCTGTTTTACGCCAACATTTAAGTTGGCCTTTTTTCTTATCCGTGGATGCTTTATCGTATAGATAACTTGGCACGACCATCCCCATCCCTTGACTCAGCACAAGACTCACTTCTTAGATGTTTCGTTCCCATGAAGTTCCAGGTTGTCCCTGCTTCGCACAGCATTTTTCCGCGGAATTTATCCTGCCACACATTTTAAATGACTATCCTTAACAAAAAAAGGTGATCTTTGTGTTCAAGAATAAGTACCTAAAATACAACAGGTCTCCACATCAGGTGCTCGAATATACCTCCAAAAGGAATAGACTGTCAATGTAAATCATTGCGCAGCCCCTGGTATATTCCCTCCGTTTGTGAGATAGTATTACAGAAGTTCAGAAGAAAACGGCGAAATTACCAACGTTTTGGACCGGCGCTTGGTTCTTTGACTAGTGTACGAGTTGGTACCGGGAAATCTATGACTACACCTAAGCGATGTAGGAGTACTTATGACGCGGCGACTACGAGTAAGACGACAGACAACGAATTAAATATCCCCTCGCCCAGGCGAATATCTCTTTAGTCTCCAAGCAGGCTTCGTAACAAGAGTCCAATAATGTTAAGAATCCGGTTATCCGGAAAGAATTCCCAATTTCAAGTATATAATAAGCTCTACTTTTTCTTCAGTTGAACAGAAACTTTTATCAGAAACAACTTGGTGTACTGCTTTAGCTTTTGTGCTATCAAATGGGCAACAAGCCCAACAAATGTCCAAAACAAACGAAGAAAAATGACCATAATGCGTCCATAACATATAGTTAAACCAAGGGTCTCAGCCTTTATAGGTCTTACTCATATTAGACGACAACATGGTGATAGACATCCATCAATCTCCTCACAACGTTAAAGTAAGTTTCCCATGTTCCTTGGTCAAGTTACCTTGACTTCATCATTGATTGTCCTGGTGCGGAACATCATAGATAATAGTTCGGATAGTTGGAATCGCCTCCTCATTTCTTATTACACAACAATACCTGTAATTCGACCAATTAACGAGCCTCGCTGTATCAATTACGTAGTAACGATCGTTTAATTGGCGAATTTCTCGACCATATTCCCTGCACCGCCCAACAAAGCGACGAATAGGGTGATCTACCATCCAACTGGCCGTGAGCGACAAAAACTTGGTACAGGCACAGGATCTTAAATACATGAAAGATCATCTTAGACGAATCACATCTGGATGTAAGCAATATTAACTTAGATGACATTGTCCAGATTCTATATAAGTCGTATCTGTCGAATGTCTCAGAACGAAGCCTAGGCAGACTCTTCAAACATACTAGAATTTCAATGAAAAAACTACAAGTTACAGAGGAAGAAGAAGAAGAGACTGAAGGCGCCGATGACTGGGTGGATCAATGCAGGAACTCAAGATAAGCCATGAGAAGCAAGTGATATAAAACGGGAGTTTCACAGGATCTTCAACAGGGTTTTGGAATTAGGTGAAGAATGTGTGTACATTTTTAATCAATAAATCAATAAAAAGTCAAAAGTGTGGGACCACACATGTTAGGTGTTAAACAAACTTTTAGGTGAAATTAACGTAACATTTCGCTTAATAGAAAACCTGTCTCTGTGTGTGTGAAATCAATTCATGTAACCCGTATCTCCTAATAGGAAAAACAAATTGCCATAAAGGGAAATCTAAAGAAGTGTTGAATTTTAAAAAAAAAATTTCACAGTAACAAAAAGAAAGTGTTACTGTAAGAATTTTATTATTACCAATAGTATAAGCGACACTAAAAAGTGGTTTAGTGTGATCCATTAGGAAGAAGTACTTGTTGTATACTCTTGCTTCGGTCGTCCTTGCTTCTTTGCTTGGCCTATTACCACTTACACTGTGAGAAATAGGAAAGCTAAAACAACAAATTCATTTGGTAAAGAAAGAAAGAGCTCAAGGAACGCACCACTATTAAAGCCGGCTGTTCTTCCGCTCACCAAGTACTGTCTCTTTATAAGTCAGCGCGTATTTGTGATGAGTAAATACAACAACTTCCACTTGTTCCTATACTCATCTCTCAATGCTTGCATATGAAGACAATCTAAATACAAACAAAATCCCACACTGTCTTAATGACCTTAGTTAATGATGCATTACCCCTTCTACCAATGGTTCGCTTCAGCGCTGATGAGTTTCCGTTGTGGTCTTAACTGTAGTCTTTCTGTGACCACGATGCAAGACCGTGTTATCTGTGAACAGCTGGTGAACACACTCAGAACAACCTATCTTTAGGTGTGTATTTAAATCCTCCCTGTTTGCCTAATTACGACATCTGGTCCCTCAGAGCACCTCCTGTCTGTGACTCTTATACGTCATCTCGTGCTGAATTTAGTGATTTTACTGAGCCCATTCTCTTTGTTTCAACTTCGAACGATACATTTCGTCTTAATCTAGATTTGGCCTAGACAATAAAATCGGAAAACATACCTTCGCAAATTTTTAGAGTTTGTCGTTTATGACATCGTGGTTACATCAACATATCTGCATCATTCTTCAATTGCAATCTAATATGTATTACCCTAATTACAAAACAATAAAAGATCTAAAAAGGACAATGCTGGAAAAAAATCAAATTCTTAACTAACAGGTGTGCTGCGTAAAATCTCTGCGAGCTAGAGCCCTGATGCGTCTGTAAACCATTGAGTGATGTCTGTAACCTTCAAATCTAACCTTATCATTTTTAATAGAAAATATCCCCTGGAATAAGAATACAACTGATGTGGTCACCTCATATTGACAACCTCAAGCGTAGGATGTACAGAATGTGATTGAGGGCATAACTGTCACGGACATAGCGATCGTTGAGCGATCTTTCGACATACATCATGCAGACCATTCCCATATGAATTAACAAAGGATATCTTGGTTAGAAATCTCTCTATATAGCACTTTAATTCGTCAGATAGCTATCCTCAGGAGAGCCCTGAGAAATGAGTATTTGTTGGTGACGATTTTGAAGCTAGACCCGATGACATTGAATCGTAGGGGACATTGTAAAGTAACTCTTCAAGTTAAATGCACGTACTCAACATCTGCTATCATATAAGAAAAGTAATATCCCGATAGCGCTGATGAACCGAAGGAAGCTGCCGTATGTGCACTTCGATGGGGAACATGACCACTGAATCGAGTGTTTCATGCTATCCGAGTTCGAACTATGCGTTCGAATTAAGGCCTATTGAAAGTGTCAGCCAAGTACCTGTATAAATCTCTCAGGATACTGATCGACTAAAGTTTACGGGGTTGCCGACAGCGCTAAAGCGTATTACTTTATACTACCTAACTACCTATTCTCTAGTGATCATCATTACGTATTGCGAACGTCTGAACTCCAAGTGATGGTAGTCCCAAGTCACGTCATCTCGTCTTCCTCACTTACTGCAAAACCCTGATATTTCAACTTCTCAATAACGAAATTAAAATAGCTGTGGTAGAATTATCTATTGATTGGAGAGAGAAGTAAAGGACGACAAAGCTATAAATAATCTCGCGGAAGAGTCTCTCAGGACGTACAACATTGAGATTCCAAATCTATTTCTGAAGATTTGCCCTTCCCCGATACGATTATTGTGAAATGCCGTCTGCAAACAAACGAAATTGTCGCATGGGTAGTTGATACAACTGATTAATGAATATGAATGAATAGTGACTAAGGTACCGTGAAAGAAGGCAGTAAGGTCGATTCTAAAGAAAACGCAAGTCATGTCTGAGCGCCACTGTGTATGCATGACTTGGATTCATCTTATATCCAATTCTCTTGTGGAGTGACATGGGGTCTTACACCCCATGTGGGCCAGTCTCTCACATTCAACTTGATAACTTCAGGGTTAAAGATGTAACGGAGTAAGGGAAATGGGTATTAAATATCTCCATATAACGTTGGAACAAAGGTAGGGGTTATTTTACCATTTCAAAATCGAAATCACTTGTCTTAAGGGAAGTTGAAGTGAGTTTTATAAAATTCACAATAACCTGAAGCGCTTATAAACGTGACACGGGGTTTGATTGCAGTACCCTTCGCCTATATATGAAGTTTCCGACTAACAAATTATAACTTTTGAATAGAGAGTCGCGCACGTAAGTTCTCAAATGAATAGTGTGC
>SNQN01003245.1:21965-35965 GCA_008642245.1 Bassia scoparia
ACTAACGGCATCCATTATTTAGTTGAACGTGGCGTGTAGTGCGGAGCTAATCAAGAGTGTTGAAATTCGGGCTTCAGTCATTGTTAATTCTTCAACGATATGAATTCTTTGGTCAGTACATCTTTGATTGTTTGTTGGTTGGTGTTTCTTCTTATCTGCCTAGGTTTTGCCTACCCCCTACTATTTTCTCTTTACGGACCCGCTTCAGTCTTTCCACCCCACCAGGCGGCGAGACACATTTGGTCCGGACCATATATGACCTGAAACGTGCCTGCCAAGTTCGGACTGGTGCTGACGATAATGGCACCACCGCCCCTATCTTAGGCTTTTTTTTCTAAGACCTCTTCTGTTTATAGCAACTTATCTTCGATTTTTTAACTTTCTACTTCATAAAACTTAAACCTTACTAAATATTATAAGTTATCTAAAAATTGTTGCAATGACAGGCCTCTTATCAGTTTCCCTATATTGCATTTCTTTCACATTCCAATACTCCCCCCCGCCCCCCCCCCCCCCCCCCCCCCCCCCTCTCTCCAGTAAAACATAACTTACATTTGAGCAGCCACATTGACCAATTAATTGATTTAAATTCTCTATCTATGAAATTACAAGTAAATGTTATTTAATACTTATTATACTCTATGAAGAAGCTGAACAAAAGAAGATTAACTAAGTGTGGAGGTGTTCCCTAGGTCACTAATTTTTACATGTCTAATTGATTGCCAATCTCCTAGTAAAAAGCTCGTAATTTGTCGACATTGATTATTCAAGTACCAATCACAAGCAGTATCAAACTATGAATCCCTATATACAAAACATCAATTCATCTTACAGTTTACCACGTATGTTGTACATCTAGTTCGCTAGAAGACATAACCAAATTATTTCATAGCTAGAACTCATTCGTACCTTAACTTACCTACAGCAAGCCATACACATATAAAGACTTTTTATCAGATTTATAAGATTACGACTAAAGAGTAGCTATCATACGCGCTACAGCAGCATCTGCTGCTAGATCATACAGATAATAGCCCACAAATCCAATCTGATGATAATTCCAAGTCGCACAACATACGTCTTCAGGATCATGTATTAGATGCTTTCCACTTGGCTACAAATAGCTTATATCATGGCCCCCACAGATTAATCATGAAACAGTGATTCATCACTACTCTTATGGCATACGATTATTGTAAGCAGTTCTTGCTGGTTATATTGTTATCTCTATATACATTATAACAGTTTTAACTTGACATCCTAATGAGTTCCTTTTTCTCAACTTGGCTACTTTGTTGTTATAGATAATAGAACAATTCAATTATGCTACACCGTCCATCCATCTATCATCTTGCGGAAAGTCATAGGAGGCTATATTCAAGCAGACGAACAAGTCTGAACACTAATCGGATACGAGACAAAAACAGAGACAAGGACTCAGCATGAGAAGAAAGCTGAGACAGGACTTACATCCGAAACAAATGGTGATGAACAGCCCAATTCGTAACAGCCGTCGAGACCCAGCGAACTACAACAACAATATCAACGTCTGACAAGAACCAAACGTATAATCCAGCTTATAATGTGACAGCTGAGCAAATACCACCAACTACTCAGCGGCTGCACACTAGCTCTACTCTTGCACTTATCTTGTATTCGACGCCCCTATTGTCACACTTAAGCAAATTGATTAGGGAAGTGCATACTGGAAAACAACATCGTGAACAAGTTCTTCCCTTTCATCTCTTGCTGAAGCGACTGTCTATTGCTTGAATCAGCCTACAAGATTCAGACAGGATTTGCAAACAGATGTAGACTCTCGAATGTGACCTGGACCGTTATACTATCGTTCCCACGCTCGAGACTCAGACTGAATTGAAAGAGTAGGCAAGAAAACATGTCATTTTCCATGCATATGATGTTTGTCTACGGCTGTGCGCCCTCGATTAATAATCTGCGTCATTGTGACTTTGGCTCGCGATAAGGGAAGTGGATGGTACTCATATTCTCCATAGTAGGTATCTTCTCCATAGATTATGACGTTTAAATGAGACATCTGTGATACTACAAAAATCCGTGAAATCAACTATGGATTATGACGATAAATTACCCAGAATTTTTGTCAATGGTGAGACGTATGAGAAGATGTTAGCGTTTACTGTAATTGTCAATCTTAATATCAATGTCTACCAGACTCTAGTCGAAGTCAAGAGCAAGTCGAGCTTCCTTTTAGATAACCATTTTTTGTCATATAACTATTCCCCCTCAATTTCACATTTTCGATTTTTGTGCACATTAGCTCGTAATAATATTACACTTGATTTACTACACACTTTTCAATTTTAGATGATTACATCTATTTAGAACTGACTCTGTCATTCTATATCTCATTGTCTAGTGTCTACATCAATTCAGAGATATAGCTTAAGATTCATATGAAACATGTTCTTATATAATGAGTAATTGCCACTTTGAAATTAAGTCTATCATCATTCGTTAAACTCTATTACATACAGTATGTGATGGACTATAAATGGATAACATTATCTTATTTTAATAGCGCTCTCCTTATATCTATAAATATTCATAATCCATCTTATTTTATAAATTTACACTATGTCGTATATTTGTATCGAAAATTCTTATTGCTCTATTATTATGCTTACAATATCTAGTATCTTTGTTCTTACATTGCTCATCTGTTTCAGAATTTGTATAATATAATACACTTGGTTTTTAATTCACAATAACTAGGGACCACAACACCACGGACGCACCAAGTATTCACAGGTGGGGTCACATACTAACAAACTTACTAACTAGTTATGCAACCTGATAATCCAAAGGTAAGGAACACACGTACTCTCCACATTCACTATAATGCACACATTCCACCAACCGTGTTACCACCACAGCTTGATTCTTTCCCAGTGTCTCTAAAATTTTATATATCAAGTGCATATAGACCAACATCATATGCACCCTAAAGCTTAACATGTAATATCATACATGACATTTCAGAAAAAAGCTATAACATATTAAAAGCATAAACTCATGATAGATCCGCCAATGTGAGTTCTAACGTAGTGTAATTACTGCACACGAAAAGAATAGTTTAAATGAAATCGAAAATAATAAGGAAACAAAGCACATTTCCATAATTAAAAGCAGCAACTAAAAGATCGCCCTTGTAGTACAGACATCCACAAAGAACCGTCTCACTATTGATGCAAACTGGAGGGTTAGGGATGCTCCTAATAGTGCCGCATAACCCATTTAATTCTAGATATTGAAGATCATTCGATGACAACCTGCTATCTCGCATCATTAAAGATTCAAACGAAATGTAAACGTACATTACGTGAAGCTGAGAAGCTTGGACTTCCAAAACCGAGCCACTTCCTTTACCTTAAATCACCTAACCATTTAGTTTCATCCTATGACACTAATGCTCCCCTTAATCTGCGTACAGTAATAATATTATCTAATTCTATATGTAGTGCAGAATGCAACCTTTCTCGGGCCCTATGATCCTTCTTCTTTTCGAAACTGATCTTGAATTACTTTGAAAAACTTCGACTACCATATTACTACCTCAATTCACTCCTGAAATTCAATGCCCATACATCAGCTGCAACCCTATCAGTTGGGTGAATCCGGCATTTTGCACATTGATCTGGTTGACTATGGAATTGATTTTACTCCGATGTCCTAATTTCTCTATCTTATCAGCCTTGAGGAGCTGCAATTTTTATGACTCAGAATAGGAATTATCAATATGAGTACTAAGAGGATATTATTCCTAAACTCATTTCCAAGAATTAATACATAGTGCAATAATTCTCTAACTTAATCTGATGAACAGACAGATTTTGATCAACTAACGTCAGATTAACTAAACTAAGACTTTTGGCAACACACTTGAAAGTGGTATAATGTAAATACAAATGTGACTCATCTTAAAAAAGAGAAGAAAGAACAAGGTAACATTAGATCCAAAGCTAATTAAACGAGAGAACACTAGACGCGATGAATCAAGTTGGCCTATATTTGCATCTTTCGAGTAATAGATTATTTCGACGTATACCCTCACTAGAATTTGCGTTGCACAAAATTTCACAATCACCCCCTCTTAAGCTTGTCCTAATCTTGAGGTCACAAAGAAAAACGAGCCACCTGAGATGCAAGCAATGGTCTATGGCAGACCGCTCTGCAGTTGCTCCCCGCTCAAAGGTGCATGCCCATAGAAAAATTTTGTGCAATTCCATAACTGTCCTAGAATTTTCTCTTCATTCCAACTATAAACCATTTCACTACAAATGAAATTATTAACAGTTCAGGCTATACAATTTAGATATCTGAGTTTGGACATTATATAATCCCCATGGTGCGAATGCACGTGTCAAAACTCCCGCAATATGCGAAGGTTGGATTAGAGTTATTAGCCTCCATATATTTGATGTCCTCCCACAAGTCTTAAAGTATCATATCCCCCATTTCCCACTTTGATGATTTTAGATCAGCTTAAGTTAATATTGTATGGAACAGTCTAAAGCGACACAACCATTGATCACATGTTTAACACGCACATGATCACGCAGTTGATCGACTATTGCACGAACACAAAGCACAGTCTAAAATTGGATCATTGTTAGTCGAAGACAAGAAGATGAGGGTGATTATCCATACAAAAAATTCCAACATTAGATTTTTGCTTTTACACTACACTTCGAAAAACTCTTTTGAAGCTATTAAAATAGACTAGGAAATTTGAATCTTATACCTCGCGTCTATAGTGTCTCTCTAGTAAGCGTCAGTACTCCTCAAATGAGATGAAAATTTTTAGTACCAAGAGATGAAGCAACACAAGCAATGAATTGCAAGAAAGATTCTCTACTCCTAATTTCTCCATGTTCTCCTTGATTTCAATAACTCATGTTTTAATGATATTCCTCCTATTACCTCATTTTGTAACCTACACTCATTATAATCCATACGCACAGTCAAAAAAGAGCAGGGAAGCTTAATGGATTGATGAATGAGAGCAGAATGTCAGTGTGACGCATAAGGATTGATTGTGAAGTAGGAGCCAACTTGTGTAATAGGATACACAAACTTTAGACTAATATCAATATAGATGAACGTTTGAGAGACAATCTATCAAAATTAATCTGCTATAGAGATCTTCCCCATAGTGACCCCAGTTTCACTCTAAGTAAATAGATGACAATTAAAATGCACCGATGCAATGAACCAGCAGTTGTATATAGAGTTTACCGGTACGAATATATACACCATCAAATTGACATACACTAACAATTCACACGTCAAGCTCTGCATCTCGACCAAAACCCAAAGTTGGGCATATCTTGTACCAAGTACCAGTGCTAAGTAAAAGCAGCTAGTTAGGGCTATTGCGACCAACATAACAATTGCCCTAACTCCTCTTCTTCAACGTTGCTCACTCACAACCTTTTTAACCGAGTACCCACCATATTCTTCTTTAACAGACACAACATATTCCTATCACCAACAAATATGACAGAAAGTTTAGTGGAACCTACTGTCAATCCATTCGGAGTACTTTCAAGAGATTATATCAGTCCTCAGCCCATCCGACATATCGACGTCTCTTTGGTCCGTCGTCCTTTGCGATACATCTCCTTTAGCTGTCAAGAGGGTCAGTGATGACATGTCCCATATGAGCATGAATTTTGATCTGCCATTAGAATGCTGCGTATCCTGTAGTAGTAATAGGGATCTCCCCATAAGGATTTCGGGTTATCTACTCAGTTTGGAAACCACCAGTATACTAGGTTTTGTTTCCCATCGTCTAGTCTCCTAGCATTACCTTGTGACATATGACCTCCTCGCACGATTATTCTAAGGAGGATTCATTTGATGGATAGCTTATTTGATTAACCTTAGGTCCTAATTCTGTGGAACGTAAGCGTGGTGGGTTCTGAGCAACGATATGAGAGTCTACGAATGTAACCTATGTCTATATAGTATGCAATTTGAAAAACCCCTAGGTTCATACAGTTACTCCTCTGTATCTTATACCAAGTTATCACCGAGCTTTCGAGTGTCCGATCCCATGTGCGAGGGTGTATGTTTGTAGCGCTTCCACATGATAAAGTCAAGAGTTTCGAACATTAGTAGATCAAAGGACAAGACGATTCCAGAGCGGTCATCCCCTGATGGCTTTAGGCGCTTGACTCAGCACCAAACCATAAGGAAGAGCGCTTCCTTCTCCCTGTACTTCTTGTATCCCCTCATATGCAATCGAGAGGAATTACTCCATGATCACTGCATATTGCAAAACCAGTGACACCTATCCGTATCAATTCCTGACTACGCAGTTCGACGCATACCTTACAAGAAATAACCTATTAAAACTACTAATTATATACTAGTTTGATCAACAGAGGTTCTCGAATCCACAATTATAGAGCAATCTCGTATATTACTTTCCACGATCTTATTAGAAAGCATCAAATTAAGTTCCTAGATAAGAGGAGCTGCTTGAGTTATTTGGTGTTATATGATCTAAACTCCTCACAAAGCAAGTGATTAAAGTAACTTACGGTTATAATAAGCTAAGTCTAAAGGCGCTTGTTCTACGTATTGATAATTGTACAGACAGAAAGTAATGCACCAACAGTATATGACATGCGATAATCATAGATAAAGAAGATACAAGACTCTTCTCACCTCAATTGAACTCATAGACTACATCAGCTTACCGGTAACTCTCCGAAGTAAGAACTAGATCTCATCATCTACCTATGTGTGATCTCATTCTATCTCCACCTTTTTTCCTAGCTACGTTGGCACAATAACTATTTAAGTAACATTAATCTGCTCCGCTACATAATTGTTAACGTTGAAGACAAGCCTATATGAGAATTCTATAAAAGCCGAGTACCCTCCATTATGGACTGAGAAACATCTAAAACATTTATCACATCTATTGCGATATCCGCTAATCGCTCTTAGATAATCTGTACACTTGCTCTAAATTAAAATCTCACTGATGCTTGCTAATTGGTAATTAAGTCTTAATCTTAAGAAAAAAATTTTTAAAAAGGAGCGGAATAAATAAAACCAATAGAGTATGAACATAATTAAGATCAAGACGAACGTAAAAATAATTAAACAATAATTCAAAGACTAAAAATATGATTAATAGTCAATGACACTTCCCATTCTATAAAAGCAAACAAAAATTACCAAGAGGGATGATCATAGAACTTGTAGTATGATGAAGATGATCTCGATCTGAAGAGTGCCTAAGTTAAGAATAGTGGTTACTTCACAATAATACCCTTCCTATGGATTATTTAAGTTCACATTACTGAAATTTAATGCAGTGAAATATCAAGTATCCATAAAATTAGAATGTCTTTATCCCTTAAACCTCACAGACAATTTCGAAATTAGGCTATTGCTTACTAGATGTACAAATCATCCTATCATTATAATAAACCAAGTTAAAAGACCAATATTTAAGTGTAATTCGCCGCGCACAAATCAAATCGATCGGAGTCTGGATGATCCCCATATCCTGCTGATCGGAATGATTATATTCCGATCGATCGCATCTTTAACATTTTCGGCAGTCCCCTGAAATGATCCAGCTTCTAGAATCCACTACTCATCAACATCTGCAGTGAATCCAATAATCACGCATGCAGAATTACCTATCGAAATCCAGCTATACAATCTGTATCCATTGCAGCTGGAAATCACGCATCCAATCCGACGCATAGTATCGAAACATACGATTCATAATGCCGATCATTTATAGATTGCATTTGTCAACTTCTATTGCGCGCTCCACCCTAATGTCAACATCTTTTACTCACTTACTAATCAACATCAAACTAGAGTACTTCATCTCGTCAAAATAGCTTTCCTCTGAGATCTTACCTCCCAAAATTCTGGATCGCTAACGCTGAAAACTCCTCAAAACACTACAATATATACTCATTAGTACGTCAAAGAAGCCTAGCAATGGCCAAACATTCATGTCTAGCATGACATTCTCTCTCTTTCACATCTGGAGATCAGTTCCAATGCCAGTACTAAGCAAAGAAAAACATCGTGAAGATAGGAACCACCTATATCACATAACTTACTTAATATAATCAACCTCCCCCAAGCCATGTCTTTGTACAGTATCCAAAGACGCTTATATCATCATATCCTCGAATTACTATAAGACATGCACAGGTCTGCCCACAATTAAAAACAAATTCATTCTAACCAATTCCTCAATGCTACAACATCTCCTCGACCCAAATATCCCAAGTGATTCAAATGCGCGTATCACACATACATCGAATCCAATATAACGGACAGCCACTAAAATCTTAAGATGGGTGAATAGGAATTCTAGTGAAGAACATACTCAATAGCTGACACACTCCTCATCTTTCTCTGAGGAGTTATTAGTGCAATCCATTCTCATTCAGCAACCATTTAGTGCTAGATATGTGCATCTGATACTAACCATTTTTGTGGCATTAAATCTCACTGAAACGGCAACCGTCCCCCATCCATATCTATATGGGATGAACTGTGATCATAGCATCACCTATCACTACGACTCCAAAAATTGTTTTGACTGTCACCGCTAAGCACTCACAAGCACGTGCATTGTACTACAATCTACAATCATACATACATCGACTACATGACTTTATTACACGATGAGACTTTTAATAGCTTGTAATGGGCTAACAGCCTGCGGCTCATTCTTCATTAGATTATATATGCTAGATCCCTAACCAATAGAGTCATACATCACATCACCTACTTAACAAATATCGACGCATGTGATAGCTTAGACAACTCATTATCAAAGCGTCCAACTCAGATAACCATCAACCCATCAACATTCCACACCCCCACAACGTACAGTCGCCTAGTTCTTTTATGTTGTAAATATTCTACAACAAATACAAAAGTGACGTAAATGCATTATTATCTAAAACTTACATATAAACCTTATTTGGACTAGTCTTTCGATTTCTATTTATAATACTTATGACGACTTACCACTAACTTTTGCCTTGCACTATTATCATAATTCCTGAATGAACTTTATGCTCAAGCTAGAACAAATATTGACTATACCGCTAATTATCACCCCTGACCCAAACTTATTACAGACCCAACTCATGAGCCTCCTAATTAAAGAATCTACCACACATCACCTCACCCCACAATTAAGTCACCCAAGACTCCTCTGGTTATACGACTAAAGCCCAACTAGGGCTAGATACTATAGTAAATTTGACATATGATCGAAGATTTTGCAGCAATCATGGTCTACAGCTCAAGTACTTATATTCTCTAACAACGAAGCACCGCACTGCCTACAATGATAGCCATCCTATCATGCTAACTATTGCCAATAAGGACAAAAACAAAAGAACCTCAAGCCAAGACTATGTAATCAATGACACACTAGACACGTAGCACACACACAACCTATAAATAACTTTATTGTGTTATTTTATAAAAGCTACAATCCCTAAGTTATGATTGCGTCGTGATTCCAAAGATGCTTTACTGTCAGAGCTATAATATCAGTCAAACTCCAGTTCAGCGAATCTATGTAAAATGCAACCACCCAGGTCGCCTTCGAGTCAGAGTTCAAGCATCACATAATGCAAATAACTCTAATTATTTTTCTATACATATCGGGACACAATAGGAGAAACGTTTTTCATAGAATTGCTTTAATTTACATTTGCTGCTATATTATCTAACTACTATGATCAACAAGATCATTTTTATGTTAGTTGCTAATATTACATCTACGCTTCACTGGGCCTATATGAGTGGTCACAAACTATGCTATATTATCATAGACGAGCAATCATTATACTCTTTGTATTCCTACTGCAAGACTTACTAATACAGTTACCATTCACATACCAGCTACCAATATTGAACCTTAGCCACACGCGCGCATGACATAATTTCCTTCCCTCAACCACCTTGCATGTCTACTCACTGCACAGATAAGCAACGGAGCAATATCAACAAGACGCCCCATTAAACCCAATCACTTGGATAGCTATAAGTAACATCAGACTATGAGGTGCGTGAGACAAATCGGAACTCCCTTTCTGAGCCATCTTTCTTCATGAGTGACTAAACTCATAAAGTATGCACCCAAGTACACTCGACTTTAAAGCCGAGTGGCAACTTGGGTGGCCCACTACATGTAGTGGGCGCTTCATTTTAAGATAATTACACGTGCTTCATGAAACACTGACTTCTTGCCAATTTGGAAGTTTCCAAAATTTTCTATTTTTTTCCACGCGCATGCTGAAATCCAGCTTCGAACTAAATTTCACCTAGCGCATATAAAATGAAGAACATCCCAGATTCGGATGTAGTGTTAACCGCCAGACTCCAGTTCCTTACATAGGCGATCCTTCACCTTATCGTTATTGCAATCTGTCGTCCTTCGATCTTTTTTCAAATTTCCCCGCGTACACCTCGCGTAACATTTCCTATTCGGTATTTTGACCTGTCCGACATGCTACACGATTTCCGCACAACGCATTACCGATTCATCCGTTCCGTCACCTTAATTCGCTACTTGGACTTCAAAATTTTTCAATTTATTAAAACCTGCTCGCATTATCCGAGTGGCGGATCGCAAAAGGCAGATCCATGACCCGATTCGCTATTGACACCGATTTCCTATTTCGATGCCCCCTTGACTAGGTAATCCTGGCTTCCATTTTTTGTTTCACCTAGATCACTTCACCGACTCTCTTAACACCTAAACTTATCATACACACACAAATCCCCTACCGACACTCATCATATACAGCGAATTTCAACTATCTATCTATTTAATCTTGACATAGGATTTCACACACAGCTTCTATAACAACATAGACACATACATACCCTGGTACCTGCCCGCAAAGAGCATGCTTTATACATACACGATTGCATACGCGTCTACCTTCGATTAATATCTTCAATAATGACAAGCTGGTCTACTATGAAGATATTATGACTATCTTACCTAACTTCTTGTTCAGAGCACATTTCTTTTATTTATAATAGAACTCTACAATTGCGTACACAATAACGTTCCGCTATTCGACACTAACCTTCCAAATGCTTACTATTCTTCCTCCTACAACAATAAGTCATCAATCACGACGATCACTAATTCTACAGTGATGTAAAAGTTAGATAATCCGGTGAGCATTTGATCTAAGCAACTAAATTCCGCTACATCCTTAATTCTAAACTCACATATGGAGTCATAGTCGTTTTTACAAGTGTCACCTGCACTCCATGCAATTTGAAGTACTGCCGAACTACATCACAGTGCTCCACTCAGTAAGGATCTCTAAAAGTTTAGGTCTTTATATCCTGCTCAATATTTGCGAGCTTCAACATGAACAGACCACACCACTTTCATCCCCACCTATGCAACGCTCCACTAACATAAGTAAGGGACTCTCATGTAAGAATTGCAAACGTTCTAGATCGGTTGTCTTTCTAATCGAAATACCGCGAAATAATTTCAACTAGTAAGACTTACCCTGATCTCACTTATCAGTTTCGACACAAGAGTACTCCGGCTCACGTGCGAGAGTAGAGAATTTGAAACGAGTCCATGAAAGGGCTTATCAGGAACTAGAGATATATGGAAGAGTAACATCTTCTTGCCAATATATCGAACAGCCAATCGACACAGAGATATAAGTATGGTACGACCCACTCGCACGGTAGGACATCCTCTTAAAAGACACACACAGGGTGCAAGTACTATCTCTTTCAGAGTCCTCGTGTGCAGAAGAGGAAAAGGTCATATACTAGGCACTAAGATCCTCCCAATATTTACAAATGATGATGCTTCTATAACCACACACAAAAGTCTGAACGATCTACTCTCATCACCTATACGCTACACAGTCAAGTACATTCCGTCATCCCTGCTCGTACCGATCACATGTGAATTACAATATTACTCCGAGGTCATCTCCGAAGTTAGTGGCGCAACCTACTTTGTAATAAAGACACTCCACTACAAACATTTATCTAGAAAAACCACAAGTTCTTCCATCAGTTTCAATTCCCTATACAATTTCTTCAGGATAAATTGTAACTGTCTGCTCAATGTGCACAATTATGACAGAGAATTTTAGAGCTAATAAGCCTTCCGTTTTGATAGATAGTCACACTGAAATTCTCTACAAACTTAGAAACTTTAGTTTGTTACGTCAGCGAAATCTTGCATCTACATCATGCAACTCTTAGAATGAGTAAACTGTCAAGAGCCTGTTGGGCGAGATTGAGCTCTACTTAACAAACCATCTTATGAATCATGCTTCCATAAACCTCCTCTCTCTTATCTCAATATCCTCTATTCAGCGTGCCTCCACATTCACTGTGAAACTGTAAATGCCCTCCAAGGTCCGCACAGACGACAAACCTAGTCTCCTCGCTAGACAACTTATGCCTTTACGCACTTAGAAGATGTGCTAGGTGCTGTATAGAAGAGCCAGCACCCTGCTCTTCGCTGCCAAGGAGGCTCGCACAAGTAACGTCCAGTGTCGCTACACCTGTGTTGATCCATGCTAGTTCATGTGAAAATCACATTTCTAAATATCGTGAAGTTTCTTACCTTGAACGTGATATGACAGCCAAAATCATCACCACAAGACCAGTCCGACATTTGACAATTCTATCCATCCCGTCTATAGTCAAAACTTAATAGTCTAAAATCATTTGCGTATTATCTTACCAAGCAATAGATCAACTGTTCATTACATTGCGAAACCACCACTGTGCCAAGTCCATTCTGCATTCTACGAAAACTTAGGGGTGTCTCTTGCTAATGAAGCAGTGGAAATTAGTACATCTTAAGTAACTCGTGAACTCTTTATGAATAGGAGGCTGGTATCGGACTATGATTACTGCGTGATTGCTAATGTATGATGTTGGCTGCTGCTTAACCTGACTTTTGATGGTTTTGGTGAGATGATGAACACATTTGCTCATGTTGAAGACAAATATTCTACTTCAATAGAGTTCTCTCTGCCGTCTCTATCTTTATTCGTTTGTTTTGGCAGTATGGATTAGTTGAGCAATCATGAGGAACGCGAACCATATCTTGATCCCATATTAACTATACACCAACAGTTAGTTGCCCATTCACACCTAACAGTCTAATCACACTTTACTAATCTCAATCGCGAGCAATCGAGAACAATGCCTTGTATACTTGCAGTCTGAGGAAGCTCATTCTTATGTATATCTCTCAAATCTTCTACTGTACTTTGAAGACATGGCAGCGTAGCACCAGATCATCTTAGGACTGACCTATAGACAGATGGATCATCTGCAATCGACTTCCAATGTCACTTGCCATCCGCTCTTCTTTACACACCTCGAACTGACCTATGAGCATTTAATTGGCCATCTCCTCAATCAAGTTTCCACTCCAGCATCTGACTGCTGACTCATGAACCTCCCTTCGTGCAGGAATCGAGAATAATACGAGATTCACTGTTCAAACCATATAGAAGTCTGAACCAAGAGCCATTTCCTAAGACCAGATGAGGACACATTCATGTGTCCTGGTGTATCGCTCCCAGCGACTCGATAAGAGTTCATCAACTTTGCGTAAATGTTGAAGTTGACTGATCTGCTAGCGCATTTGTCAGTCTTCTCTGGAGGATAGTATTCTGTAGAGCAGAAGAGAAGGATCCCACGCAATTCAAGTGCTGGTGCATCCAAGACTTTCAACCTAATCCGAGCTCTGTGCCCGCAATGGGAAGGGATAGCTAATCCATAACACGAAGCTGATCAGGCTCAACACCAGCATGCTTGACAGTACCACAATATTYGAGGAAATTAGAGATATGCAAGTTGGGATCCTCAGTCGCATTCCCTCCAAACTGATTGCGCTTGATCATATTCAACAGCGCAGGTTTAAGCTCAAAGTTGGT
>SNQN01003245.1:35995-59558 GCA_008642245.1 Bassia scoparia
AAAAAAAAAAAAAAAAAAAAAAAAAAAAAAAAAAAAAAAAAAAAAAAAAAAAAAAAAAAAAAAAAAAAAAAAAAAAAAAAAAAAAAAAAAAAAAAACAAAAAAAAAAAAAGAGAAGAACCATTTCTGGCACACAGGTGCGAGCGAAAGTGGAAAGACCTTCGGATAGAAGGCAGAGTCGACCCCCTTGAGAGACAAGGTAGCCTTAAAAGCCTTGAGATGGAAACGAGGATCGTCAGTAGGCTTGAATTGAGGGAGATCATTGGCTGAAAACTTGTCAGGGAGTTTAGCAGCAGGGGACATCTCATTCTCAGTGTTTTCATAGTAAGTTGCCCCATCCAAGTGTCTTTTGAACATCTTCTCCATGTTCTTAGCTATGGCAGCAGAAGAAGAGTTGGTGGCGAGATTTTCCACCATCTTGGTTAAGTTTGCCACGGTGTCAGCGAGCTCATCCATCTTCCTAACGTGTTCGTCGCTCATGGTGAATGATGGAGATGATCTAGGACTTGGTGGACTCTGAAAAGGTTGCCTTTGCGGAGACGGGACGGTGGAGTGACTGACTCGCTCTCGAACTAGTCTCTGATTAGCTTTGCGAACCCAAACGGGGGGATCAATGTTAAATTCTGCCAAGTAACAAGACGACAGATTAATTCGATGCTTCACTCGACTCAAAGACTCATGCATGACCTAACATGATCGTCTTCCTATATGCAATGATCCTAATGCAAAAACTATATGAATGCATGGTCATCCTTTCCCCTTTTGTATTTTTTCGATTTTTTTTTTTTCTTTTTTTTTTTTTCTCTTTTTTTTGGAAAAAGGATGACCTTTTACAAAATGATGGTGTAATATGCAATGTATGTTGAATCCTATGTCTAACTAAAGACGATCATGATCTATATGCTTATGTGATGTGTTAAGTCTAATATGTACAAGGCTAAGAGTCCTAAGTCACATATGCACTTCAAAGTAACCACACAACATGAATTATGAGTTCAAACCACCTAGGGTCCAGTTCTAGGAGTACTGATGGTCGGCTGGGTTAAGTCCAAAGATGTACCATGCCTAAAAGTAGAGCTTGGTCCAGTTTTCACCACTAGCAATTAGCGATGTATGGCCAAGATACCTCTTATGCACACGCATCAGTAACACGTGCACACACGGCATGGGCGGGATAGGACTTGCCTTAGCCATGCGATCAAGTAACCACATGCAACCAAGGTAGTTTCCCCCCTTATGGTAGTCTCGAGCATAGAACATGCCCATATTGAGACCAAGGTGCCTAAGTTGTGACCTTATGCGAAGGGTCACATGCAAAATGCAACAAAATTCAATAAACATGATGATGGAATTACGAGACTTTACAAGTCTGTCCACTCACCTAACGGTGATTATCCCCAGTGAAGTCGCCAAATTGTAGGACGTGGGCCGCGCCCTCAGCGTATAGCGGGCGCGCGGCTTGGTACTACATCGAGGTGCTTGCGCGTGGGCTTGAGCCACGGAATCCCGCACGTGAGTGCGTTGGGGTAGTGTTGTCGAATGAGGGGAGTCGCCACCGTGCCTAGAAAGGTTATTCACGACGCCCGAAACGTTGGTGCCAAATCAATGGCCCCACGTCCAATCAAGTAACCAGTCGTGGGTTCGGGGACATGGTACGAATCAGATCTGTAACCCAATTCGCCCGCATGTAGCGGCCTCTATTCGGTCTCATTGTAATTCCATTAATCATGATTATTGAATGCACATAACTTACGTTTTTTAGCACCTTAGAAGCGAACTAACCCTAGAATTACTATGAAAGTGTGTTACTATTATTCACAAGCGACTACCTAACCTAGAAATTGTGACCATTTGTATTAATCATGTTAAAACGGTGCCTAAAACAGGTTGTCCATAGTTAATCTGATTTAAAGTGATTCACATAATTCCGGTCTTTGTTTAGCAAAACATATACAAAATTATAAAACAACAATGACAATATGACAATATGCAATAAGATGAAGTGCATAAACTTCAAAGTATATGCAAACTCATCTTACCCTAAATCTGCAAAGAAAACACAAGTTAGTTCGTAAAACGCAATGAGACGAATCCTTTGCCTTGAATCGCTACATGAAAACAAAGAAAAACATTGTTAGTCCTTGATAAAAATGCAAGCGCAATGGATCTTTCGCCTTCAATTGCTATACAAGAGAAAAGAATTGTTAGTATTGACAATGAATAATAATAATGAAATGAAAAAAAAACCAATGAAAACCATGCAAACATTGTGAAAACCCTACATATTTACATGAAACAAGTTAAAAGTGAGTTTCTACATTGCTTTAATTATATTAAAAACTCATAACAATGGTTAGTCAATATTAAAATGAGAGAGATTATTGGTGAGTAATCTCAGAATTCAACCTTTGTTATCGCTTGTTGATTCGCAAGAGAATCGATGCTTTGAATTAAAACGAATGTATAATGTGTTTGAAGTGTTTTCGAGAGAGAGAGAGAGAGAGAGTATGCAGTGTATGAAATCGTGTGAGAGTGTGAAAGCGTGCCTCGGACTGAGCAAGGCAGGAGTGTATTTATAGGCACGAGGCAATTTTCGAGCAAATAAACCCTGCGTATATACGCTGTATATGAGCGTATATACGCTGCTTCCTGCGTATATACGCTCGTATACAGCGTATATACGCTGCTTTCTTTCCATAATTTTTTGGAAATTTCGTATGTGCATATTGAGCGTATATACGCTCCTGTTGAGCGTATATACGCTCCTGATGAGCGTATATACGCTCAACATTTGCGTATATACGCTCAATGTTTTCGTATATATTTTCCAAAAACTCGAAATATTTTGATTTCCTCCGATTTTATTCGTGATTTCCCTTGATTCAACGCACCTAGACACCCTTGCTCTCCAAGCAAGGAGTTCTAGAATGTTCTAGAAGGTTCCACGTATTTCCGAGTATTTTTCTAATTATTCATGTATTTTCTGCGTATTCTGCGTATTTAAACATTGCAAAATTCATAGAAAATCATAGAAAAATCAGAAAAATAATTTAAAAATACTGGCGGATTCAGAAAAATGTGACGGACATGATGAAAATCAAAAAGCATGAGAATCGCCTTTGAAAACCTTTGAAAACCTTTGAGAAAACCGAAAGAAAATATTTTTGCCTTGCCTTTGACCTTTGCTCAATATTTCCGAGTACGACCTTGCGTATTTCCAACTTTTGTGAATTCAAAGCATCTTTTCTGATTCGAAACAAACGCGAGACGCGGTATGTTTCATCACGGATTACTCATTTGGGGAGACACATTTTCAGGTGTCTACAGCTGCCGCTAGAGTAGGCATGCCTAGACCCGTCGGAATCTCGTTCCGACTAGGCTGAGAGTAGTKCATAAGAGAGCGTTCTGGCTGTGCTGCCATCTCTTCAGGTTCAGAATCAGAATGGACTACTTTGTTGTGCACTGAATGTGACTCCTCCTCCCCTAAATCAGTTTCGTACAATGGATTCGAAAACTGATGAGAGATGGAAGAATATGAAAAATCCAATCGCCTCACGGAATTCTTCCGTCTATGATACGTGCGCTCCACCTCTGGGTCGTAAGGGATCAAATCCCCAGTTCGGGAAGACCTGCGCATACACAGAAGCAAACTGCAGCGATCGTAAGTACTGTCCTGAAGAACAATGAAATGTTCTTCAAGACAATTACAAAAGAAATAGTCTAGACTCAAACAATTAATCAATAATTAAGTCGTCTCCCCGCCAACGATGCCAAAATTTGACAGGCTTGTCGAGTACCTATCAAAAATACCTATTAAGACTAACCTGCAGCTAGTGGTAATAGGATCGTATCCATATGGAAACAACTACTACTGATTAATTGAATAAAAGCATCTAAACTAACAAGAGAAAAGTTGGTTTGTGATTATGGTTAACTAGAACTAATGACTACGATTACCAAAAGGGATTAAACTATATAATTAAAGAATCTAGAGCTATGGTTCACTATAGCAGTAATTGACAGTAATTTGGCATCAACAATTCATAACATGGCTTAATCAAACAGGATCAAAGCTCTCTCGAATCAATTGAACCATAGAACTACTCCTAACCGTATCTCTCGACCTAGGAAAGTCTCGTTCTACCTATTGATGTTGATCTTGTTCTAAGTCTCAATCGCTAGATCTAGAGACTTGTGACTAATCAGATTAAGCAATTAAGTCGGGCCCTACGAAATTGATTAACATGAATAACAATCTAATAGGAATTTGATTAAAAGCCAAGCCATGAATTGAATCAAACCAATAATAAATCAATCATATTGCTATAGATCCCCAATCGCTCTAGAAATTAGACTAGTCGCTCATAATTAAATTACACATGATGATTGTGATTGGGAAAGACATAATCAAAGTAAAGAATAATTAAAAGCAATAATAAAAACCTAGAACAATTGAAAACAATAATCAAGACTCTAAAAATAATTCAAAGCAATAATCAAAGCATAAATAATTAAAAGCAATGAGAAAACAAATTAAAGAAGGAAATAATTACCAAAGAATGATTGCAATTGATGAATGAATGAATGAATGATTTTTATTCAAAGTGCCAAAGTTAGGGTTCTTCACAATAATCCGTAATTGAGGTTTTTCTCCCCTTGAAATTAATGATGGAATCAAAGATAATAAAAGAATTAGGATTTCTATCCTCTTAAACATCAGAAATTTTCTAAATTAAACTAAGCTTGCTAAATTACAATCATMCCCTTCATTAAAAMCCAATTTAAAAACCGACTTAAAAGAGAAATCGAGCCTCGATCCGATCGGATCGGATGTGATCCGATCGGATCGGATCGGATCCAGTTCTGGCAGGCTGAATCGTCCGTCTTCTATAGGCCATATCTCGAGCTCTGGTGGTCCAAATCACGCATGTGACCTATCAAATCGAAGCTCTCGAAGTCTAGTTTCCAATGCASCTGGAATCGCATCAATCCAACGAACGAAACATGAATTATGGTCGAAAGAGTGAGCATGTACCAACTTCTTTGTGTCGCTCCACTCCTAGGTCCTTGCCACTTCTACTAAACTCCGTAGTGCTTGCAAATAAGCCCCGAAATCACTCCAAATAAATGGAAGCAACCTAAAACTTACTCAAACACTAAACAAACAACATTAGTAGCAAAGAGGGCCTTAAGAAGGCCAAAAAACCATTCGATATAGCAAGGGAAATAGGAGAAAAATCATATATCAATACAATACATCATTATACGAGTACATCTTTCATACAGCATACTGTGGTAGAGCTATTTGTACTGATGCCATTTATATAGTTTTTTTTTACTACTCCGGTAACAAAAAACTTCAACAGTTTTTATATTTGAGTGTAACAAAAAAGTTTCAATAATTGTATAATTTTCCTCATTTGGTAATTTTTAAATADAAATATCTCACCTAATCCACAATTACCTTATTTTTTTGACTCCATTACCTTATTTTTCATTGAAAAGTATGTTAATATAACTATTGAAATTTTTTGGTTACTGACGAAGTATAAAAAAGAAACATATTTCATAAAAATTGTATTCCGTAATTCATCAGTTAAGCGTGTTCGTAACTTCATTTTTCTTCCCTTTTTTGTGTGTTAGGTTAATTTTTTTAATGCTAATGTTTTAAAAATTAATACTACGATTAGTCTTTTTGTTGATTGCATTTTTTCTAACCCAAGTTTCAAATTTTCAAATTTTCAAATTTTCAATAAGAGTGTTTTGCTTTCACTCCAATGTTGAATGCTTACGATAATGTTATAATTATTATTATTATCTGTTTATAGAATTTGCCAAATGGGTGATAGAAAACGAAAAGGGCGAAGCAAAGAATCAGAGAAACAAGAAAAATTACAGGAAATTCAGGTAATAATTCCTGGGTTTCATTTGTATTTGTTTTTATTTTTGTAATGTTGGTTCATATATGATCAATTTTGGGTAAGAGAATCAAACCAAACMTCATTATGTGTATTCGAATGTAAAAAAGTAGAATTTTCAATTGTTCGATCAATTTTCAATTCTTCGATCAATTTTCTTGCATGATAAACTGCTCTGAATTTGTTTGTGGTTCGACTAAGCTCATGCTTGATTACTGTTTCACTGTTTGATTCTTTCTTCCAAATGTTTTGTGGCAAAATTCGTTTCTTTGCAACATACTTACATTGATATGTATTCTAAATTGATTATCAACTTACTATAAAAAGAATGTTGAGAAGATGTTTCGTTTCTGTGCGAAATGATGAACATGTCCTCTGAATGTTTATGTGKTTTTATACATCTGATGCTTACTTACTGTTTAATTATTTATTCTAAGTGTGGTTGTGCAACATAATGAGTACTATATTATGTTTGATTACTTTATCTTTATTTCAGTTTTAGAATTTTATGTTTTGCTAAGATCTTTAGTGTAGATGGCTGAGTGTCATAATAAATATGGCCTGAAGAATGCAAATTTACAYTCTGATTGTTTAGCTGTCGTGTCCGATGGAGATCATATTGGAAGCTGTTTTTTCTTTATGTTCCTGTTTTGACTCTACTAAGTGTGCATGTTAGGAGAGATGGAACTTACATTAATCATCATATCACATGTTGCCCTGTTTAGTATCCTGCGGAGTTGGATAAGTATCGGAAAATCGTAGTCCTCGTGAGATGTCTACCTATCTTGTCCCTTCTTAATCTAATACAAAACCGTTATCACATCAGTAATACTTGAATACTATCCCTGGAAACYTTCTGAATCTTATAACTGATATACTGCAAATGTCTTCTAATATCCCTAATTTCTGAGATCATATCCGAACCATCTGTATTATCACCCTTTCCTTCAAGGTTTGCACCCATCTGTGGTGTTGAATAAAGCTTCACACCAATCCCTTGGTATCTCTGAGCTATCTGCCGTCCTTTAAGAATAGTCTCGATCTTTGCTTCTTGTTGTGACACTGTAAGAGTATAACCCCAATTCATCTCCCCAAGCTGATCATTCTTTTCAATTTTTCAGGTTATGCTAGTGTAGTCAAATTCTTATGATTTCCTTTCTCCTTCATTTGACCATCAGCCCAGATTATAASGCGGTGCTGAGAATCTCGAACTTCACCACCTTCCTCCTCCCTTGCTCCAACTTTAGCTGACCTATGCATAGCATCCAACGTTTTATTATTCTTCCCAATCTCCATTCTCACAAACTCAAACACGCGAKTTGGATTCATCTGTGGATCCTTAAAGATAACTCTATTTCTCAGGTTCCAAATAGCCCAAAAAAGGATGATGATAAAGTAGGCACTAATATCCTGAAATTTTTTGCCTTTGTTGAAGTACCAAATGAAATACTTACACTACTTACTCAAAGAAATATTTGTAGCAGAACTTGTTATCCCCAAATTGCAGCTCCTCCAAATGTTCTCAGTGTTCTCGTTTGCTCATTGCTCATTAGTACAGTTGTGTGGGGGTTAGGGAGCTGGTTGTTTTTGGGTGTATTAGTATAGTTTTTGGCAGTAACTCTGTTGATATCTGTAGTTCAAGCAATTGAAACTTGGAAGTGGAGAGCAAAAATAATTGTTAGACATGCTTATTCTGTCACTTTGGTATTGACAAGTTTCAGCTTCCAGTCTAAAGTCACCTTGTTCTGTAGCGGTCCTTTAAACCTATCCTATATGCTGAAAGATTTATTTTACTGATGTGAATTATTTTTCTAATAGGGAATTTGCTGTATCTGTGGGAATAAAGGCTTCACAAATGCCCTGCTAGATTGCTCAAATTGTTGTGAAATTTTTGCGCACCAGTAAGTCATTTAGACTCCCTCAACTCTCATATATACATATATATCTAGTGTGCATTGGCAATTACAAAGTATTTGTTGTCTGCAAGTTTGGAGGATTATTTATGAGAAAAAGAAGAATTTTGTTATGTATAGTGGTAAGTGTGCTTGTTTTCTAATAAAACATGCCATGTGGTCTAACTGTCTAAGAGAAGCATGATTCATGTTAAAGCTTCTGCAAAAATCTTTTTAGCTATTTTCACCTGTACAAATGCAATTTTCTTTACAGGTATTGCCTCGGAATATCACCAGGGAGCATTGATGATACTTATACTTGGTTATGTGAAGATTGTTGTGGACCAATGGCATCCCAATCAGTTTCTTTCAACGATTCTAATTGTGCCTTCTCAGGTATACTGCTATACTAGATTGATGTAAATTAAAGTGCATCTTAAACCTCTAACATGTTCCTCATAAGAGTCTCTCCAATCTCCTTTAAAGAAAATATCAAAAATAAAGTAAAATAATAAGTCTCTCCAATCTTGGGTGCTCAGTTTTTTTCTATTAAATTTGTTTCAATGCGTTTCAAATTTCAATTTATTTAATTATTTTTCTAAAACTAACATTTTCTTATTTATAAATCTAAATAGTTGAAGATATTGATAGTCAAATTATGTCTTTTGGTTGTTATAAAAATCGAAGTATTAACGTTTGCACAAGGCTTTCAAAGTGTTTAAGACTGCCCTAGCTGAGATTTCTAAAACAGCCTGTTTATCTACTTTGTTATTGAAGTAGAACYCGTATAATAAACTCTAGCTTTGTTGTTTTCAGATAAAAATGAGCTAATCATAGTTGAGGATCAGCCACAACCGCTTCAAATATTACTTCCAGAATCATGTAACCCAAGTCCAATACAAATAGAGGCAAGCAACGAATCTGAATGTTTTGAAAAGATTTTACGACCTTTCTCTTCATTAGTGGCTGGTGATACAACAATCGATTCTCCCTTGGAACACCTTGAAGAATTTTTCAGTGAAGTTGTGCTAGTGGTAAGTCCAGAGGGAGAAGTAACAATCTGTAAACGCATGAACTTCAACAATGCGTGTGACAGCTATGAGAAAGATGTGGCTYTACTAGAAAATGCAGCATTAGATGTCAATGGTAGGTAAGAGGATTAGCAACGCAGTTTGTCCACCATCAATGTTTCAGATTTTTAAACTACTTTTTTGTTATCAGTCCTAGACCAAGAAGGTTTACACAATAACAGCTGTGGCACTGAAGYATCAGAAGCATTCACTCATTCAAAACTTACAATGTCGATGCATAAAAAAGCAGAAACCCAAGATGATATTACAGATTCAATTTCGTTTGATATCAGATCTGACTTGGCACCGGTACTGAGAAAGATAATCGTAAAACAAGGAGATATCTTTCGTGACTGCATAATTGATGACTCTTTAATTGTGCATTTCTGTGAAGCCATTCAGGAACTCCAAAAGGTCACCTTTACTGGTCTTCAGCAGCACCATGTGGACTGTCTCAGAAATGCACTGAAGCTCCTTGAAGATTCAGGAGCTGAAGCAATATGGCTGCGGAAATATTGTGATTACCTACAATCATTTGTTCCTAGGATAATGCAGTATACAGATCTGATGCGAGAGTTAGTTGTATGTCTTGAAAAACTACAGTCTGGAGAAGAAAGCCTGAACATGAAAAGAACTACTGTCTCTAATTCATTACAACAGATTGTGTCTGACGAACGAGAGATTAACTCATTGAAACAACGTAAAGAGCAGCTTGAACAGAGAATTGAGGAGATCAAGACTTTAAGCAGGCAGTTTCATAAAATGTCATCTTTGGCAGATGGAATTTTCTAGAAGAGTAGAATCTACACAGCATATGTACAGGACTATTCGAGAGGAGGAAGACTGAATATCATACTTGACCTTCTTTAATTGCCTAATGAATAAAATTTGCTTGTGAGTGAAAATTGCATCGTTGAGCAGAGTGTTAAGTGTGAGCACTTTTCACTTGGCTTGATCCTTGGACATACATGTAGGCATACAGCATGATGTTTACATTGGACAAGGAACAAGGAAGTATTGCTTATTTTACAAGATGTGCATTTGTTTATTTAATCAGTGTCACGGTTTGATCCTTTTACCCTCGTTTAAGTTACAAGTACTCAGTACTGCTTTGCTGTATCAACGATTCAGATTTCTGATATGGATACTGAGGCTCTCAAATGTTTTTTTATGGACTTGTTTATAGACCAACACGTACAATTGATTATGAGAATACTTCTAAATAACTTGTTTATTTATTTCACTTCAACCATGTTGGATCATTGACACTCAAACATAGACATGTTATTTGCACACTTCATTTTGGGCTAAAATGTTAAAAATTTAACACAAATTTGTTGAATCGGACACTTAAACACGTACCATGCGTCAAACATTGGTATACGAGTCAAAGTAAAATGTATTAATATAGTACAATTATTCCAGTATGCTTTGCAACAGAACAATTAGTAAATTATTGGATTTTGGGTTTTGATTATCATTATCTAATTTTGGTAATTCAAAATGAAATCATGCATATAAACAAACTTTCATATGTAGCTGGACATACCCATTTTTAAGGTGTGGCTAATGGAAGTATTGATTTAAGTAAATAAATTAAATATTTATGTATTTCAAAACCAATTTATCACTCTCGCTCTCTCCCCGTTTTATTAACTATCACTCATCACTTATCTATTTCTCTCTTTTTTTTTTGTCATCTCATACACATTCTTCTCTCTCCTTTATCATCAATTCTCACCCCTTACCTCACTCTTTCTCTCTCCTTATTTCTCTCATCTAAAACTTATTCTTCTCTCGAAAGTTTCTATCATTAAAGAAAATTTTAAAGTTTGTTGAGGTGATTTTGCACTTCACTAACAAATCAASCGGCCAATATTATTTATTTTTTGGTAGAGGGCTACCTCTCTGATTACTGATTATAAAGATAATCTCGCTAACGTTAAAATTACTCTTAAGGTCGTAAACGAAGAAAAGAATGCTTGAAACGTAGGAAATTAAACCAAATGTSAAATAAAACTGAAGTTAAGGACAAACAAGATTGAAGAGAAATAAAAACCTTCCATTATATAGTAATGATAAAGTCAGACTACAATTGTATTACAGYGAAAAATGATGGGAAATTCTATACGGTAGCATCAAGTTTTGCCAAATTCTACACGGTGGCAAGCTAAGTTTTTTTATTCTATATCGTGGCCCTGAGGTTTTGGGAATTCCACATCGTGGCCTCAAGGTTTGTTTTTTCCATATGGTAGCATACCCAAACCTTAAACAATTCCTAACCACCTAACCCACTCCCCCAAACCACCCAATCACCACCCCTCTCTCTTCTCCCTCACCTCCCAGCAGGCCCATCCATCAGCCGCCACCACCCTAGCCAACCTCCAGCCGTGACCTATCCACGCAGATAGTCAACTTCCAACCGCGACTCACCCAGCCGCCACTCACCCATCCAACCTCCAACCGCGACCTAGCCACGCACGAACGGAGCTCTCTTCTCGCGCTCCTCCACCACATCACCACCGTCGGTCCCCCTCTTTACTTTTCYTGAATTTCGAATAGAAAATAGGAAGTAAGAAACTTAGGGTTTTATTTTAATCCAATCAAACTCTTTGGATCCAAAACGAAAATTARAATTAATTATATGCTTTTGCAATTCAATACAAAACAAATCAAAGCCCTAAATTAATTTGCTGAAAATTTTGATTAAAATCTTCTCCTTGAATAATTATTGTTCGAATTGGGTGGTTGTGGTTGGAGCTGGGTGCGGCTGCGGCGGAGGTTAATGGTTAGCTGGTTGAGGTCGGGTTTYTCGTGGTGGCAAGGTAAGGTGGAGTGAGAGGAGCTCGAGTGGCGGTGTRGGTGTGTGTGGTTGTGAAAGAGGAAAGCGGTGTGCGGTGGTTCAAGGCAGCAGGGCTGGTGGGCTGGTTCAAGGTGGCTAGGGTGGTGGCGGCTGGTGGCTGGGCCTGTTGGGAGGTGAGGGAGGAGAGATAGGGGTGGTGGTTTGGGTGGGTTGGGGGAGTGGGTTAGGTGGTTAGAAATTATTTAAGTTTTGGGTTTGCTACCATATGGAAAAAACAAACCTTGAGGCCACGATATGGYATTCCCAAAACCTTAGGGCCATGGTATAGAATAAAAAAACTTAGGTTGTCACCGTGTAGATTTTGGCAACACTCGATGCTACCATATAGAATTTCCCAAAAATGATTACCTCAATGTTCACACAATTGGGAAATGCAGTAACAATCGATTGATCCATAAGGATGAACTATGCTATGCTAAGCTACACTAATCTAAACAATACTTGAATACTAAGTCAAGTGCGACTAAGGAAAGCAGTAAAATGCTAAGAAATATAGATTTTTGTTTAATTGTATTATTGTTTTCCTTGATTCGGTTCCATCTATTTATAGGCCATGAGTGATGCAAATCGTGGGGAGGAGGTTATGGCAGTTATCTTCTAACAGCAGTTATTTGGCGTCATCTTGACATTTTAACTCCTTGTCCTTTCCCTCTAACTTTGAAATCGCCTAATGTCTAATGGGCTTTTCCTTTTGGGCCATACTTGCCAGATTGTCAAACTCTTACTCAATGTGTCTCAGTCAATACTTTTCAAACTCTTACTCCATATTAGTCAATAAAGTCAACCGAATATTTTTAACCCGTAACAAATTACCCCCTAATTTGCGAGGGCGATATCACTTGAGTCATGGCCTTGTTGAATTAACGACTTAAGAAAAATTAAAGGACTAGTGATATCATGTGAATTGTATCCCTAAGGTTTAAGTTGCAAAATGATCATGCAATATAAGGATCACAATTTTGTAACCATGTCACAATTGCAATAAGAATGAATTAAAGTGTTTTGTGGAGAATTTTTGGTGTGACTTGTATTAATCAAGTCATACGATTAGTATATGGAGTAATTTGGTMAAAATTTGTTATTTGACGGAGTATTTGGGGTAGACGTACCGCGAGAGGCCTGTAGTTCGGGTAGCCAAACTGTAGCTGGTTCGCAGTTTTTACTGCATTTGTGACCCATTGTCGCATACTATCTCCGCTAGTACTCGAAATCTCGTCAGGATATTCCTCTTGATGAAAGATACAACTTCCTTGTCTATGACGTGTCGAAATGCTTTTGCCTCGACCCACTTCGAGAAATAGGCTGTCATTGCTAGCATAAACACTCTCTGACCCGATGCTACTMGGAGTGGTCCAACAATATCCATGCCCCATTTCATGAATAGCCATAGCGATAGGATTGGATGTAGTTATTCACTCGGCTGATGCTTCAACGGTGTGTGCTTTTCACATTGCTTGCATTTCTTCGTGTAGTTCGACGCGTCTTGTCTCATGGTCGGCCAATAGTAGCCCATCCTAAGTGCCTTGTTGGCCAGGCTTTGTCCTCCGGTGTGGTTGTCACATTCTCCGTCATGCAAGCTTTTGAGCGTCTGTTCTGCTTCGTCTTTGTCGAGGCACCTGAGGTACGGTCCTGCTAGTGATTTCCTGAATAACACGTCGTCGATGAGGATGAATCTTGATGCTTTCATTCTAAATTTCCGGGCCTCTTTCTTGTCGTTTGAATCTTTGTTGTCTCTAAGCCACTCGAAGTAAGCTTTCTTCCAACTTGTGTCGTTGTCGACCGAATACACGGATCCTTTACTGGCCTCCCCGTCTTGTCGATTACTAGCTCCATTAGTTGGATCAATGGCACTTCCGACTGTCCTTCTAGGTGAAAACATGATCCGAGGTTGGCGAGTGCGTCTGCTTCTATGTTCAGATCTCTGGGGATTTGTTCGATTGAAAAATCGTCGAACGTTTGAGATAGAGCTCTAGTGACTTTTAAGTAAGCTGTATGTCATTTTAGAGTCTTTCACCGCGTAGGAACCATTCATCTGATTGACGATCAGGAGGGAGTCGCTCTTTACTTTCAATCGTTTGACTCCGAGGTCTTTGGCGACAGTCATCCCGAATATGAGTGCTTSGTACTCCGTTTCATTGTTCGTTGCTTTGAACTCGCAGTGGACGYCCAAGATTGTGGTGTCTCCTTGTGGTGATCTCAACKCGACTCCTAGCCCCGATCCTTTCATATTTGACGATCCATCGACCATAAGGGTCCACTCGGTGCTTTCTGGTGAAGGGGCTTGGACGTGGAGAACTTCTTTCTCGGCTTCTGGCAATAGAGTTAGGCTGAAGTCRGTTACAAAATCTGCCAAGGCTTGTGACTTGATCGTCGTCCTTGGCTCGTATTGAATGTCGTATGCCCCCAGTTAGACCATCCATTTCGTCATCCGTCTTGAAAGTTCTAGTTTCCTCGTGATTGCTTTCATGGGAAAGTTAGTCCGTACAGATATAACATGCGATTCAAAATAAGGTCTAAGTTTAATAGAGGACGTTACTAGTGAGAAGACCGGCTTTTCTAGTAAGGAATACCTGCTCTCTGGTTCGGTCAAGTATTTGCTGACATAATAAATGGGTAACTGTCGTCCGTCTTCTTCTCTTGTCAGTACTGAACTTACCGCGTGGTCCGAGACGACGAGGTATAGTTGGAGCGTCTCTCCATCCTTCGGTTTGGAGAGCAATGGTGGTGTCGAGAGGTATTCTTTTAGTCCTACGAGAGCCTTTTCATGATCGTCCGTCCAAACGAACTTCTGATGTTTTCTCAACACATCATAGAATAACCTGCTCTTGTCAGAAGATTTTGAGATAAAACGGTTAAGGGCGGCGACTCTCCCGGTTAGTTTTTGGACGTCCTTGACTGTCTTGGGTGACTCTAGGTCGACAATGTCTTTGACTTGTTCTAGACTGGCTTCTATGCTTCTCTCGGTGACAAGGTATCCTAGGAATCTGCCGYACGATACCCCGAAAGCACATTTGGTCGGGTTAAGTTTCATATTGTATTTTCTTAGGATATCAAAAGACTGACTGAGGCGATTGACATGATCTASTGACTTTTTTGATTTGACAAGCATGTAGACTTCCATTGCGACTCCTATTAGGTCTTTAAACATCATGTTGACTAGTGTTTGGTATGTGGCTCCAGCATTTTTAAGTCTGAATGGCATGACTTGGTAACAGTATACCCCCCTGTCAGTTATGAAGGGAGTTTTTTATTGGTCCCTAGGGTCCATTTGTATTTGGTTATACCCACTAAAAAGGCGTCCATAAATGACAAGGTCTCATGTCCGGCTGTAGCGTCCACCATTGCATCTATGTGTGGGATTGGGAAAGGGTCTTTGGGGCAGGCCTTGTTTAGGTCCGTAAAGTCAATACACACCCTCCATTTCTCGTTTTTCTTTTAAACGATGACGACATTGGATAGCCAGTCTGGGTAACTAACTTCCCTAATTTTTCCTGTTTCCAAGAGTTTCTGGACTTCCTAATTCATTACTTTGTTTCTTTCTTGGGCGAACTTACGACGCTTTTGTTTGACTGGCCTAAAACTTGGATGGACGTTGAGGCGGTGGGTTATGACTTCTGGGCTGATACCTACCTTTTCCTCATGACTCCAAGCAAAACAATCCAAGTTGTCTTTAAGAAAAGCGATTAAGTTGGTACGTACCTTGTCGGCCGAACATCTGCCTATTTTGACCGTCTTACCTGGTTGAGAGGGATCAGGGGCGACGTCTTCTGCTTTGTACTCGTCGGTCACCTGGTCGCTTTCCTGTCCCGTCTGTAGTTGCTACGCTGATCGATCGGTTTGGCTTTCTTGGGCCGGAGTGATTCCATGTAGCATTCTTTCGCTCTTCTTTCGTCGCCCTTTATCTCCCGYACCCCCCATTTTGTCGGGAATTTGATTGTCTGGTGGAGCGTAGAGGGTAAGGCTCGCATTTTGTGGATCCAAGGGGTACCTAAGATCATGTTATAAGCAGATAATTCGTGAACAACATCAAATTTTACCTGTGTGTTGACGCCTTTGGCGTAGATGGAGAGGTAGATGATTTCGACCGTCTGCCTAGACTCTCCACTGAATCCGACTAGGGTCGTCGTCTTGCTAGTGACGTCGTTCTGGCTCATTCCCATCTCGATCAGAGTCCTCACGGTGATGATATTCGCACTYTTCCCATTGTCGATAACAACTCTACGGATCTCGATGTTATTCACCATCAAGGATACGACCAGGCACAACAAGAAAATTGGCTTCGGCCGACCACGYTTACCGACCGATTTTTGGTCGGTAACATGGTTTACCGATCGAAAATCGGTCGGTAACAGTTGTCGGAATCAGGTTCGTCGGTAATTCAAAGATTACTAACCGAATTTCGGTCGGTAAGGGTTTACCGACCGAATACCGACCGAATACCGACAAATATCATCCGACAAAAAAATGGAGGGAAAAATAGGCTTACCGACCGAATAATCGGTCGGTAATACCGACCGATTATTCGGTCGGTAAGCCTATTTTTCCCTCCATTTTTGAAGGGCCATGGAGGGGTTACCGACCGAATAATCGGTCGGTAATTCCTCTAATGCGCAAAAAAAAAGGTATTACCGACCGAATGGTCAGTCGGTAAATTGATATGAAAAATTAAAAAAAGAAACCCAACAGTGCAAAATATGCACTCTTCCCAAATGGATTTTTTACTTTACAAATACCAATATACTAATATACTTTACTGCATAAAGAAAATACAAATACAAATATACTTGTATTACAGCAATGAACAAAAATAATCTATTAGGTCCCTTCCGGTAATAGCTTCCAAGAGAACAACCCCGAAACTGTAGACATCACTTTTCTTACTACTATTGGCATATTCTGGAGCTACATACCTGAAAGAAAAAKATGACAATAAGTATATGATGTTCATTATCAGTCAAAGTATTAGTTTTCAGTATGAAAGAACTARGTTTCCAAAATAGTCATTGGAACTTCAGTACTGCGTCAGGGTTATTGTTGAGTTATTGCACATGAGTAGATATTAGCTGTGAACATCACTTAATTTAAAAAGAAGTTTCATCTTTDTTTGTCAGTAAGTGTAGAAAATGTCATATTGAATCTGGGTGTCTAAAGGTAGAAAATCCTCATGAAGAATTAATATTAGCCTGAAGTCAGTGTGCWTTCCAGCTTAGATCGCATACTCACATTGGTATATTTTTATACTGTAAATCTGATTTTATCTAAAGCAATTCATTCTCATGTCTTCAACAAGAATTTGTTAGTGATCTTATGTTACTATCTCCAAAGTCTTTGATTTAATCAAGTACATCTAAATGATGTACTGCTGTTCTATCTCATGATTCTCCTCACAATTTGGGAAAAAAACAGTCAGATAACACTTGTAGAAAAACAATCAAAGACAAACTGGCATATGAAAGGTATAAAKAAAAAAAATGTCCGTGGACAATACAGAACGTATCAATTAGAAATAATACAGAATAATCCTGGGCAATACACCATCCATGCACAAAAAGATATTCAAACCTTCTTAAAGAATAACAAAGAGATCCCTATATCTACATACAGATATAGCACAAACAGATATAATTCAGAACATACCTCAACACCGGCAGGGAAACAAAATGATAAAAGATCCCTGTAACTAAGAGGCAACTGCTTTTCTGGAGGATAAGCAAATAAAACCTGAAACCAGAGCAAATAGTATGTAAGAACAGATTCCCAACCAGATTAAAACATTTTACATGTATAAGCAACAATCCGAATCCAATCTATTTTTTGTTCAATCATTTAGATATAAGCAACAATAAAAATTTTAGGGATAAGTCGTAGCATGTAATATATCAGGATCATTAACAATTCCGTTTGAATTCAACCTCATCAGGATAAGAAAATTGTTCCCAATCATATGTCAAAGAGTATGAATCATAGTTCAAAATCTTTTTGACATCATGCAATGTTTTGTATTACAAAGTACAATGTGATATCTCACTGTAAGAGAAATAAAGTCACCTATGTGTTTCTCCTGCTGGTGAAACAAGTAAGAGTGACTCCCATCTGCAACAAAATCACAAAAGATAAAGCTACTATTGACTTCATGTCATTTGAACTCCTCATAGAAGCTTATGCTCTGAACTATCAAACCGAACATTAGTTAAGCTAGAGCTATTTGTTACCCTCCAGGAAATCGATTTTCCTACTAAATACGAAGTAATATAACTATATAAGTATATTAGTCAATTTAACCACTTAAACAAATAAAGGCATCAAGTATCAACACACAAATTTTTTAATCAAAAATAACATCCTATAGGGAAATAAGACATGTTCATGCCACAAAGGAGAGGCTTTCTTTAAGGTATGCAAAGAATAAAACACCCAGTTGAGATCAATGAAGAGATATCATAGATTATTTTTGAGTTGGAATCAGGATGCAATTTTTTAACTGTAACACAGACTTCCTCTGCCTCTTTTCTTAAGTTGCAATCAAAGGGTATTATTTGTAACACATGAAATATTCTTTGTTTGCAACTAACGAAAACCAGAGGAAATACTAATTATCCTGAAAATATAACAGATATTTTAAAGCACATGACTCCATTGTCCCACCTCCATAAACACCTCAATGATCACAATGTTGCTACCATTACACCCATATAAAACTCTATTGCATTAGTGATGAATCTGACACTTATTCCAGGCATATCATTGGTAGTAACAAGATATAAGCATTTTACATACCAAGCACAACAATTAGGCCATACACAGAGCAACAAAAAGTTCAAGCAAGAATGTAACAGGTGCTCACCATCATTCTGCATTTATCACACTGCAAGAACAAGTTGTTCTCATACTCCTGAGAATAGAAAAGGTATAAAATTATCATATCAAGTACATTTTTAAAAATTACAAAAGAGTAAGTTAATAAAATGAACCGAAATATTCCTAAACAAAACTATGCATAGCACTAAAGTCTAAAGGGAATATACAGTGATATTTAATTTCCTGACAAGAACATGAAGGTTATTTGAATTTATGATAAATCCATAGATAAATCAAAACAAAAAGGAACAAATAAAAAATAAAAAGCAATTTGATATAAATCATTGCCTTAAAAGCGTCGGCATAATTTTTGTAATAAAATAGTATTTAAGATGGCATTACTAATGATACTCAACTGACTAGGAATTGGCGCTTCACGGGTCAACCAAGTCCAAACAAAAATCTCATTAGACAACCAAAACCAAACAATTCAGCCAAATGCAAGTTCAATCAATTGTTTAATGAAATTAAATATCTCAATTAGACAACAAAACAATCAATTCACTCCTAAATGCAAGTTCAATCACTTGTTTAATGAAATAAAGATTGAGCTCGATCAACTGAATATTTGACCCCTAAATGTAACATGTTCTAGTTCAATTAAAATGCATCAAAAATCTGAAAAACATACATCAATACTCGCTTCAATTTGAACATGAAGACTACAGATCTTGATTAAGAAATTTCCCAAATCAACCCAAATTTGAACCTAAAAGTGCACCAAACCCATGCTCTTAAGTTCAAACCTGAGATTTATTCCAAATTTGCATAAAATTGCAATTATCACCCCAATAGTCACATCCGTTACTCGAAATCACTACAATTTCTGATTAATATGTGATTAATTATACTAAAACCCAACAAATAATCACAAAATTGCAATTATCATAAACTGTGTATCAACACCTCAAAATAAACTCATACAACACAAATTAATCCCCAAAAAACAACTTGAAAAAAAAAAAAGAGTACAAATAAACCCTAATTCAATCACCAATCTAAACGAGTAACAAATAAACCCTTAATTCAATGGTAAAGAAAACAACAATCCCTAATTCATCACAGATCTAAAATGAGTACAAATAAACCCTAATTCAATGGTCACTCTAATCAAGTACCCAAAAAAACCAAAAATTTGCTTACATTTCAAGAACACATATAAAGAGGCGGTGTACCTAGCGACGATGACGAGTGCGAGGGAGAGCGTGAACAGCAACGGAAGAGGGAGAGGCGTGAGCAGCGGCGAGGGAGCAAGGGGAAAAATAAGGAGAGAGGGGGTGAACAAGAGTAGAAGATGAGAGATGATTTGTGAGGAGAAGAATAAGAAATGAGAGGAAAGAGGAAGAAGAAGGAAGAGAGAGGAGATGTCACCGGAGCAGAAAAAAGAAGATGTCGTGGTGAGGTTTTAGGGCTTTGGGAATTAGGGTTTGAGAGAAGGAGTACATCGAGTGACTGTGAGTGTGGTGAGTCGAATGAAAGAAGGAAATACGGAGTAAAGAAAAGGAAAAAGCTTTTTTTATTTTTAAAAAGAAAACATTTACCGACCGAACCATCGGTCGTTGTTTTGTTACCGACCATATTTCTTGTCGGTAAAAAATTTGTTTTTGTTTTTTTATATTGTCGTGCAAATGAGAGGGAAATATATCGTATCTTATCGAACGAATTTAAAATCGGTCGGTAATACCCATCGATAATTCGACGATAAATTACACCGTACCGAATTTTTCGGTCGATATTTTCGGTCGGCCTTAGGCAAAATAGTAGTTGCGGCTGTCGTGCTGCTCTTTCGCTTGTCGATCTCCGAGTCATCAAAAGTGATTGGTTGTTTCTTCCATGGCTCGTCGCTCGCCTAGGATGGATGGAGCTCCTCCACGTCTTTTGATTCCTTGGCGTGTCGCTTACTGCAGAAAACAAAACACCACATACATCTGATCCGCAATAATGAAATTGACTACCTTGACGGCTTGGGAGATTTAGGGCTCCTGACGAGCTGAGAGGGATTCGAGCATGGCTTTCATCTTCTCGGTTCTAATGTCCTTGAAGTAGTCGTTTCTTAACAAATAGCGACCTCCTTTCTAAGGGCTATGCATCCTCCATACTAACATGTTGAGGAACTCGCACCACTTATTCGGATCTTTCTTGTGATCAGCTTATCGGATTTTCTCGGCCAACGCACCTTGCTGCCTAGCTGTCTGTCGTCGACCAGATCTTCGTTTGAGTAGAGAACGGTATGCGCTGATCTCGGCGGAGCTTTGATCGTTCATTCCAGCTAATGCATTGGTACGTGACATTTCACTTCTCTTGCATACTGCTGAGGCTTGACGTCTCATGCTCTCTAAGATACAGCGCTTTGTTGGTCAGACTCATCGCCTTATTGGTTCCATATCGTCTTCGGTCGGATGTAGACTAGGCTTTAGATTGAGCATCCTCGACGTGGCATGCGTCTTGGTCAGCTCTTATTAACTGAAATTCATGCAGCCTTTTCTTGATGCCTCGACAACAGTCGGGTATCGGGCGGATGATTTCAGTCTTCTCCTTTTTGAACCTTTCGAGTGACTTCAATGACTCTCGGTTTGATTTAGATCCGGTACAAGTCTCCGGACTGCTTGGTGATCTTTATCGAACTACTCGCGAACTGGTGTTTGACATGTCCACTAGATATCTGCAAAAGAACTTATCTTACCTCTGGATATTATGAACCATGACGAAGCCACCCTGTAGCGTCTCCTCCAGCCTTTAGGACAGCTTCTTAAATCCCCATTGAGCTTGGAACCATCATTCATTCTTTGCTTTATGATGACATTGGCTCGTGGGTCCGTCTTCCATCATTACATCTTCATGAGGACGGAGCACATTGTTAGGACTTCGACTCAGGCGATGTGGGGAGCAAAAGGCGTGTCCGCATAACTTACCAGAGTGGCTTTCTCCATAGGAGAAGGGGCACCCGGTATCCTTGCTATTTGCTCCTGAATTTGCTGGAACTGTCTTTGCATGGACGCGAACATCTCCATCATCATAGCGGGTACCTGTTCTCGACTTGGACTAAGAGTAGACATGTCAGTAGAAAACAAAGGGTTCGAATAAGTTACCTGTGGCGTCTGATGGGGCAGAGAGAAGGGAACAAATCTCCCATTAAGATTGGACATTCCCCAGCAATAAGGCTCGGACGCCTCAAGATGACAGCTTCCAAATGACCCGTCAAACTGATGGAAACTAGGCTGAGGGACCGTCCTGGCAGGCTGGACGGACGTGAAGGGTTCATTCAACTAGGTCGACGGATGACTGTATTGCACCTTGCTTGCCCTAGGACGGTTGGTGGGTGGCATCGGCGGTCGACCGCCTAGGGAAAGAGCGCCGAACATGGGCGTGGAACTTGCCGGAACCGTTGACTGAGGCGACGTCGACCTCGGCATACCCCAACTCCGAGGGTCGACTGGGGCGGACCTCCCACCAGCCAACACAGCTTGATTCGACTTAGATGACGCAGCTACCGTACGTCCTCCTGAGAATAGCTCRAAGATGACTTCTGGCTCGGACATGGCATTGGCGGCGCTGGTCGGGGTGATCTCTACYCTGCTGAAGTCGAGTCGGGTGACTGTTTCTTGCGGGACGCGGCGTCTCGACGGGTCCGAGAGGCTGACAATGGAGACGGCAGAAGATACCTGAGAACGGAGTGCATCGTTCTCCTTTCGAATGAGTTCGACCTGCTCTTTCATAGCCCGTATCTACTCGGCTGCTTCTCGATCACGCTCGYCCATTTCTCTCCGAAGATCTTCCAGGGTGAGGTTGATTTCGCCTGKCATGGCGACGATTGGCGGACGGAATAGTTAAAGATTRTGTTTGAATGCCCCACGGTGGGCGCCAAATTGTTCGAGCAAAATTTACGTGACTAAAGAGAAACAATTAAATAAATGAAAAGTGTGTAATTCAATCAGCAAAAGAATAAAAATGATCGCAATAATTCGCTCGTACAATGAAAGTAGAATGGAGCTCTTATTATCAGAAAAGTTGTGTTCTACAAAGTAAGATTTCTCTTCTATTTATATTGCTACGATTAGGCCGTTTGCTTCAACTGACCACTACTATGCATATGTCTGATAAATAAGGACGGTTTGTGTAACTACGGCCGTTGGACAAGTTAGGGCTTTCACTATTCAATCTCCTCGTGCTTATTAGACTTCACGTGTCGTCTTTCTTCTTGCATTTATCCATTTCCTTGGGTCTGGCCCACTCGCTATTCGTCTTGTACTCTTTCTGCTTTGTACTTGGACCTGGGCCACGAGATGGGCCCAACATAAACTACCCAATAAATAGATGTAGCAACCCTTAACTTTATTCATGATTTGAAAATAATTATTATATATTAGAGGAAAATAAACCAAAAAAAGCTAAAATGTGTTTTACATATTAGGGAAAATCGGTATAACATATGTTGAATAAGTTGGAACACATGTAAAATTATACGGATTAGAATACAAACTACAGTTTTCATCTTTTGCCTTCTTTATCCCTTTGTTCCTTTTAGGAAAAAAGTTCTCCAATAATTTCCAGTATGGCGAATAATGTTGACCACAAATTCTATTTTTGGCAAATGACAGATACCCTTTACTAAGTTCAATATTAAAGGAACGTTGTTCAGTGAATTGCAATGCAGCTGCAACAGAGCTAACTGCCAACCTTCTGTGTCCCTGAGCAATATAATACGACTGGAGAAATGTTATGCGCAGCACCGTGATGTTTGTCGGCGTGCAGCACACAAAAGGGAATAAAATTTTGGCCCACCTGGAAATTTGTGTTTTTGTCACTAATGAGGTTGGTCAAAGGGGGACCATGTATTATTTATTTAATTGTTGTTAAAAAACTGGTCTGCTGAAGTTGCCCCACTGCTTCTCTCTCTTCAATTCATTTTTTCATTTCATCATGTTCAATAATTTGGGGATTTTTCATTTCCCCCCATATTTTCC
>SNQN01003246.1:39642-59505 GCA_008642245.1 Bassia scoparia
CACGCGCATAGGACCACACAAATCTATGTGGATTAGTTCAAGTGGTCTGCTTGTACTGACCTCTCTCTTTGGCTTAAAAGATGTTTTGACATGCTTTCCTTTGGCACACTCTGAGCGTACTTTATCCACCACATACTTAATGTCTGGCAGACCAACCACTAAGTCATGGGTTTTGAGTTTGTTCAGAAGTGTAAGACTAGCATGCCCAAACCTTTTATGCCATAGCCACTGATTCTTTTCAGCGACTGCACTCAAACAAATGGACTTGCCCTTGGGGATTTGATCCAAGTATGTTATGTAACATCCTCAAATCTAGTTCCTTGGCAGACCAGTTCATCTGTTTGAGTGTTAACTATGTGACAAAGATCAGCTTGAAACTCGACTCTGTTGCCTTTGTCACACAGTTGGGATATGTTCAAGAGATTATGCTGCAAGCCCTCAACATAATATACATCATCAATAGCAACCTTTCCTAGGCCAACAATAGTACCCTTACTGTTGTCTCCAAATGTGACTCGTCCCCCCATCATAGGCTGCAAGTGAGAGAAACTATTCTTTATGTCCTAACATGTGTCTTGAGAAGCCACTGTCCAAGTACCAGTAGGTATCTCCTCTCACTTTAGCCTGCAAAAGCAAATCAAACGTTAGGTTTGGGAACCCAATCAGGATTGGGTCCCAATTCACCACCACTGGTTTGCTCTATTTCCTTCCTCACCCAGACCATCTTAACGTGTTTACTGTTCTTGCTTTTGCTTCTCCTCTTATGAATACATTCATTAATTTTGTGTCCGCCCTTACCACATAAATTACACACATGCATATCTTTGGCAGACACATACTTACCTTTCTTGTATTCCTGAACCCATGTAGTGTCTCTGGGTGACCACTTGGAACTGTTTCTCCTAACAGTATACCCTAGACCAGTACGACTACTGTTTCCCTGAACAAACAATATATGATCTAGATTACTACGGGCAGTCAGTAGTTTTTCAACATGATTTTGACTCTTTTCAAGCTCTTTGTCTCTGGTTTCAAGCATTCTCAATAAAAACACATTCCGTTCATCCATAGATTTAAAATCAATTTTGAGTTTTTGCTTTTAGGAAAACTGTGCATGCAAACATCCTGTAAGTGATCACAACTAGCACTAGCAATTTCATATTCTTCTGTTTTCTTCTTAAGTTTCTTTTTACCTTCTTTATAGGTAGTACTTAAAGCCGAGATCTCATCAAGCACAGTTTCTAAACATTCAAGCATATTATCTCTATCATAACTATACATATCTTCACGAATTTTATAGATAGCTACCTGTTGTGAACTGGGTTCTCCTGATTTGCCCATGCTTTGCCTGTTGTGGTGGTATCCCATACAAGTGAAGTACAAACACAAAACCAAACTTTTAGGGTTTGAGGTGCCCCAATTCACAAAACTCACACACTTGGGAGGCAAGTTTATAGCACACTTGCTTTCTCCCACACAAAACATTATACTTGAATTATTTTTCTCAAAGTTCATATTTTTGGAAATTTTCTTTTTTTTTTTCTTTTTGTTTTTTTTTTTGCAATGCACTTAGGAATACACTTTACAATACTATTGCATTTCACTTACACAATTTACAATAATTTGAGGCTTTATACACATAGCCTTACACAAACGCAACAACCACACTTCACTTGTCTTCTAAGGGTCAAAACATGTGAAAATTTGGCTAAGAGGCACGTAATGTGGCTAACAAGGATAGAAAAGCTCAAAGTTTGTCCAATGGTAAACGAAAACCCAAAATTATTCCCAAATACGTATGTGGGAAAAGAAATAAAAAGGTAAATGAAAATGGGAAAAACAATTTGAACCCAAAACCCGAAATGAATGCCTTATCACTCCTTTAGTAGCTCGGTCTAGATCTCGAAAAGTCACAACAAATAGTCAAGGAAGGACTCTAGTGCAAACACTCAATTTTTATGGACTTTTAGACTTGTATGTGCCTAGTTGGCTCTAAAAGAACTCACAACTCACAAGGTTAATCAATAAGCACAAAAATCACCAAGCAAGGCTTCCTATCATGCACCAAACTACTCCCGGCTTGGCTTAAAAAGGTCACCACTTAGAAAGAATCACATGGCTTGCTTTTAAAGCGTGCCAATCAAAAGAATTCCTAGGAAGAGAGTTTCATGACTCGGATTTTGAAAAGGATAGTGATTTTGAAAAATTAGACCTTATTAGACTCTTAGTTGAGAAGAAAATGAGTTACTTAAAACTCAAAGCCCATCCAAAATCCAAATCCAACACACAAAACATAATTTACCACTTTGCCTTGAAACCAAAAGAAAGAAAAACAAAAGGAAAGAAAAGAAAGGAAAATCTTTTTGGCCTTTTTTGCATTTTTCGATGTTTTTTGTGATTTTCCAACTTTGCACCTAAAAAAACAAAAGGCACACAACACATATTTACAAGCACAACAATAAATAGCAAAAATCCTAGCAAAAAGGAAACAAAAACTTCGAGATACAATTTACACTACAATCCTTATCATCCCATTATCAACTTGACCGAAGTCAAGGACACTACAAATAAACCTCAAGGGGGAATCCAACAACCCCCGTGCAAACAAAAATAATAAAATCGCCGTAGAGACAACCCCTACGATGCCAGAAGCGCATACTCCCAAAGAATGGTATCTCCAAGTATAAAAGAAAAACCTAGAATCTAGCCACATAAATAATAATATATAAAGAGATGGAATTAGAGGAAACTTACAAAGCCGCTTCCAAACCATATTATGCATAAGAGCCCCAAAACCAGGCTCACAACCATGCTACGGCTCCAAAAGCAAAAACCAACTCCAAACACAATAAAACAATATAATACAAAACCAATATACAATATATACAATATAAACAAGATTAAAGGTTTCCCGAAGGTACTCAAGAGGGGGGGGGGGGTGAATTGAGTGCCTATGAAAATTTTTCGATTCTGTACTGTTTTAGTAGAGTAGATCAGTTGGATTGGACTCGCAGCGGAATAAGAGTTGAACAGTACGTAGAATGATATCGAGCAATATAAAGACACACAAATTTAACGAGGTTCAACCAACTCTGAGCTACGTCCTCCTACCGTAGTTACTTTTATTAAATCTACTCCGAAATAACAAAGCAACTCTCACTCACAATGTACGTGAACTCACACATGCAATTGTCACCCCACACTCAACCCAAGTGTGCTAGATCGCACTTGAACTCACAAGCACTCGCAACTGAACTCACAATTTCTACCCAATTATTAACCCCTTCGTTGGTAATTCAACACAATGCAAATCTCTGAATTTACTCACTCATCGAGTTTACAAGAGTATAGGAACACTCAATTTCTTTTGTGCACTCGTGTGTTTGAATTGTACTTGCTTGATCTAGGCTTAAGACTTTGCTCTTTCTTTCTTTCTGTCAAAGATACACCTTTTAAGAACGTGGAGAGAAGTGTTTTACGTGAGTCTATATGCATGGATATTTATAGCCAAAGGCCTAGCAATTACTAGTGATGCAACCCTAGAATATAGGAGATAAATAAAGATATATCTACTCCCTATATTTTAGGAAAGTCCCATAAGATATTATTCCATACTAGATGACATAATATCTTATGTTACTTTAATTGAATCTCGAGTAATTACCATGTATCCAAACATATATTCTCACCAGATCATCTTTGAAGTTTTCCATAAAACCGTTTTTAAGAAAAACTTTCCAAAAAAATATTTTTAAGAAAACTTTCCAAAAAAGTTTTCTTGCTCGACAAGATGATCCGCGTTGTGATAATAGTACTACTGTTCTCCCAACTAGTAGGGTCAAAGTCAACCAACCAACAGGTTTAGTTGCCTTCAACTCTAAGAGAGAAAGTTCAAAGCCCAATGCCATCAACCAATAATACAAGCATGCAACAAACACATTCATGCACTAATACAACAAGAAGACTTATTCTAATCCTAGAACTAATCTTCAATGTTCTTCAACTTCTCGAAGCTTCCTTGATCTTCAATATAATCTTGATCTTGTTGAGTCTTCCTCGAAGGACTTTCTGCTTCAATAGTTGGAATTCCTGTATGCCAAATACATATAACAATTTACACTATATAACATGTTAGCATACATGTCACTATCTTTCAAGTGACCAAGAACAGTATCTCAATTGTTCAGACCAGCTGTATTCATCAGACAATTGTACCTGCTCTTGCAACTGTTTGTCATCTCTCAAAACACTAGGGGACTCAACACCTCTCAATTTTATTTTTTCCCAAAAATTTCTCTTTCTCCACAACATTTTTCTTCATTTCATCTTCTCATCTTAAAATTTCAGATCTTAAAGTCTTGTAAAATAACAAGGGTCTTGTGATATTTTTTCGCTTAGCTTCTTTCCTCTCTCGTGTACTACTCTCCTTTCTCCTCTGTCCTCTTTCATCTTTCATCTCTCATCTCTCACCCACCTTCAATTTGCTATTTCAAGATCTAATTTGCTCTTCATTTAAAAAAATTTGGTCTAAGTTGCTTTCTCTCCTCAATTATTCGCGCTAAGTTGCTCTTCATTACAAGATTTTTCGCTAGTTTTTAAAATTTTCTATTTTCTTTTTTGGGTATCGGTTTTCTTTTTAATAGATCTTGATTTTTATCACTTTTGTTGCATTTTGTTAATTTCGAGTTTTTTTTGAGCATTTATTCGATCTGGGTTAATTTCGAATTTTTTGTTTCGAGTTTTGAGATTTTTTTTGGCGTTTTTCGATTTTGTGTTTGGGGAATTTTTTTATGCAATTTTTCTGGATTTTTCTTCCTCAATTTTGTCTTTAGTTATGAATTTTTTCGATTTTGAGTTTTGTTTTTTTGGAATCCTGGTTGTATTTCTTCTCTAATTTGTGGAGTTTTTTCGGTTGTTCTTCTGCAATTTTCAGGGTTATTTCTTCTTTAAATTTTGTTTTTCTGGTTTTTTTTTTGTTCTCATTCTTTTTTTTCAATTGTGAGTTTATGAGGGGCGACTGCAGGCCATGACGGGTTAAACGGTGGCGGCGCGGCAGGTCAGGCGGTGGCGTTACGGCGCGACGGGGCTTCTTCTGCAATTTTCTAGGTTTATTTTTTTGATTGAATTTTCTTCTTTTTATCAATATTAGTGTTAATTGCATTACTTTCATCAGAAATTGTAGCTTGATTATTGATGTAAATGGTTTGAATTTTGTTTGTAGGTTGATAAGGTTAAGAGACGTGATTAAAAGATAAGATGGGAGTTTGTTTGTAGTCGCGTAAGATCCTTCTTCATTTTTCATTTTCACTCTCATATTTCTCATGTATTTTTTTATATATTTTAAGTTTTGTTTGAATTACCACTTGAATTCAATCATGTATTTGATCTTTTGTATAATACTAGCCTCCAAGGTGTGCATGTTGAGCAAACCATCTTTTTTGAATATTTATAATTCATCTCTTGTATAAGTTCATTAACTTAATTTACGCTTTAACTGCAAAAAGAAAGAAAGAAAAAAGGGCTTCCATTAATTTATGTTTTAAAATCATTCTAAATAATGAGGAGTTATGTAGCTATGATTTCAATCCAACTTTTTTTTTATCTTCTCACCCAATAATGATTTATGTTCTTCAATTTTAATTTTTTTTTGTTTTTCTAGTTTTTCAGGTTGCATTTTTGATTTGGATCTATGTATACATGGAGAAACTGTAATTGTATATGGGTTTCAATACAATATTATAGGCTTCCATTAATTTGAAGATTAGCTTATATTCTTCAATTGTATTTATTATATATTGTTGTGAACAAATATTTGAGATATGACAGTTTCAATTAAATGAATTTTACGATTATTTTTTATATTATATTAGTGGGTTTAACTGACCATGTTTGTGAGGTGGAAAGGAATATATCCCCACCTCACGTGGTTTTATTTAAATTTTAAATTACCACCTAAGAGACCAGTTGTTAGATGTGACCGGTTTCTTAGATGTATCAAAGAGACCGGATTTAGTGTACTAACCGAACTCTTAGATGGGGTCAAAGACACCGGTTATAGCATAGTACCAAGTCTCTTAGATAATTCTAAGAAATCGCAAAAATTAACCGGTTCTTATCCTAAGAGCCTTGTGAGCTAGAGACCGGTTGTTTTGCCGTCTCTTTGCTCTTTTTGTAGTAGTGGAGAAACCTTTCAAACTCTATGCCACTTTGGAATGAAGCTAAATTTGAAGAAGTGTGTGTTTAGAGTCACGTCTAGCAAGTTTTTGGGGTTTTTAGTTGATGAAAGAGGTATCGAGGCCAATCCTGACAAAGTAAATGCTGTCTTTGACATGCAATCACCTCGTAATGTGAAGGAAGTTCAAAGGTTGACGGGGTGCCTAGCAGCATTAGGAAGGTTCCTCTCTAATTTTGGGGACAAATGTCAATACTTCTTCAAGGCAATCAAGAAGAATGCAAAGTTCAAATGGAGTGACGAAGCAGAGGCATCTTTTATCAAGCTCAAAGAACATCTTCATTCGCTTCCAAGGTTGGTAAGCCCCATGGAAGGAGAGACCCTATACATGTATCTCTCGGTTTCTAAACATACCCTGTCTGTAGTGTTTGTAGCTTAGAGAGAAGGAGCTCAATTGCCGGTTTACTTTGTAACCATGTACTCCAAGGGGTAGAAATGCGCTACGCCACTTCTGAAAAGTTTGGCTTAGCACTCATGATGGCTAGCAAGAAGCTCCGCCCTTACTTTGTGGCACACAAGATCGTCGTCTACACCGACCAACCGAGGAAGGCCATAAAGGGGCAAGCCGTAGCGGACTTTATTGTGGAAATGACCAAGCCTCCCCCAGCCGAAACGTTAAGCGACGTTTGGACACTATTTGTGGATGAATCATCCACCTAAAACGGTTGTGGAGTAGGGATTTTGTTTAAGTCCTCGAAGGGATATACTTTCGAGTATGCTATGTGATTCAAATTCCAAACATCTAACAATGAAGTTGAGTATCAAGCCCTGGTGGTAGGAATTAGAATGTGCAAGAAAGATGGATGCTATATCTGACTCTCAGCTAGTGGTGAGCCAGGTAAATGGAGAATATGAAACCAGAGATGAAAACATGATTAAGTACCTGGACATGGTAAAAAAAGAGGTTGAAGGGTTAGAACGGTTTCACCTAGTTTAAGTGCCTAGCTCGGCTATCGGCGATTCTCCTAGACCAGTCTTTCGGCAAGTAAAAAACCAAAGAAGTATTGATGAGCTAGACGAGGTGCATTTCATCAATCGAGGATGGATGAAATCATTGAGTATAAACAAACCGGAATTCTTCCTCTCAATCCTAAGAAGGCAAAATATGTGAAGCGACATGGCACATGGTTTGTGTACTGGAATGGCCAGCTCTACAAGAAATSTTTCTCTCATCCTTTGCTCAAATGCATCACTCCTGAGAAAGGGGCAGAAGTGTTGGATGACATTCATCAAGGCCAATGTGGTTCTCACATCGGGGCAAGGTCTTTGGCGGAGAAAACACTTAGGACATGGTACAACTGGCCAACCTTGAGAGAGGATGCGGCCAACCTAGTCAAGAAATGTCAAAAGTGCCAAATTCATGCCAACATTCATCAGAAGCAGGCAAATCAGCTATCTACTGTGCTATCACCCTTACCATTTGTCAAGTGGGGTGTTGACATCCTTGGACCTTTTCCCCAGGCTCCGGGGCAAAAGAAATTCTTGATTGTGTCCGTGGATCACTTCATCAAGTGGGTGGAAGCCGAGACAATGAGAAACATCATAGTGCCAGACGTCCAGGGTTTCTTGACAAGGAATATTAACACTCGTTATGGTGTGCCTTAGTCCATAGTCTTTAATAATGGTCCTCAGTCTGATTCCAATATCCTCGCCAATTGGCTATCAGATCAAGGCATCACAACACAATTTGCCTCCGTAGCACTCCCACATGCCAATGGACAAGTCGAATCCTTCAATAAAATTATCCGCAATGGCTTGAAGAAAAAGCTAGATCATGCTAAGGGTCTATGGGTGGATGAGCTATACAATGTGGTCTGGTCAATCCGGATGACCGTGAAGAACTCAACGGGAGAGACACCATTCACTTTTGTCTTTGGTTCGGACGCTATACTTCCAATTGAAATGTACGAACCAACTCCGCGGGTCATGATGTACATGGAAGAAGAAAATTGGGAAGCCATGAAGTGTAATCTTGATTTCGTACCTGAAATTCGGGGTAACGCTCTCCTTCGCCAGCAAATATATAAGTTAAGGATGTCACAAGAATACAACAAGAGATTCAACCATAGGCCTCTCCAATTGGGAGACCTAGTGTTAAGAAAGATGGAATCCACCGGAAGGGCAAAGGAGGATGGCAAGTTCACTCCAAATTGGGAAGGTTCGTACAAGATTTGTGAGGTGCTAAGGGATGGCACATTCAATTTAGAAGATGGTAGTAGACAATGTTTGACTCAGCCATGGAATGCCGACAACCTCAGAAAGTACTATGTTTAAACAAACATTTATGAGTCGACCTGAAGGCGCTCATTCCAAGTCGAGTTGCCAAGCGTGCACTCGCATTGTCAAGTTTGAGTCGACCTGAAGGCGCTCAAAGCTTGTAAATTTTGTAGTAACAAGATTGAAAGAAAGCCTTCAATACTTTGAACTTCTTTTTTGTGTTACCTTTCAGGGGCAACTCCCCTCCTTAGACATAGAGTGAAATTTAAAGCGAAAACTACACTCATGGCCTAACATGCGAAGGGCAAACGACCCTGGATGATAGCGAAGGGCAAAAGTCCCTGCTTACTTGCGAGATGCGAACTCACCGTTTTGTAAAATCTACAAAAGCTGATTCGCATTTTAAATTAACCATGTGCGAGGTGCGAGTTCACCGTTTTGTAAACACAACAGAAATAGACTCGCACCACGCAACATATTAGGGCAAACGGTCCATGATATATGAAGGAAATTAAACAAAGTATATGGCTTCGACCTATCAAGAAGATATGGGAAAAATACCCGTTGCCTTGCCTATTGCCTGAATTGACTATTGCCGAGATAAAGAGCGAGTGGTAAGCTCACCGTTTTGTAAAAACGATCAAATGAGGCTCGTACATCTCAGCATTTAAGGGCAACCTGCGAGTGACGAGCTCACCGTTTTGTAAAAACGATCAAATGAGGCTCGCACACCTCAACATTCAAGGGCAACATGTGAGTGGCGAGTTGACCGAGTTGACCATTTTGTAAAAACGTTCAAATGACATTCGCACATTGTAGCAGTCACGGGAAGCCTGCGAGTGGCGAGCTCACCGTTTTTTAAAAACGTTCAAATGAGGTTCGCACATCGCAGCAGTCAAGAGCCACCTGCGAGTGGCGAGCTCACCTTTTTGTAAAAAACGTTCAAATGAGGTTCATACATCTCAGCAGTAAAGGGCAACATGTGAGTGGCGAGCTCACCGTTTTGTAAAAACAATCAAATGAGGCTCGTACATCTCAGCATTTAAGGGCAACCTGCGAGTGGCAAGCTTACCATTTTGTAAAAACGATCAAAGGAGGCTCGCGCATCTCAGCGAGCAAGGGCAACATGCGAGTGACGAGCTCACTGTTTTGTAAAACGATCAAATGAGGCTTGCAGATCTTAATATTCAAGGGCATCCTAGGAGTGGCGAGCTTACCATTTTGTAAAAACGATCAAATAAGGCTCGCACATCGCAGCATTCAAGGGCAACTTGCGTGTGGCGAGCTCACCGTTTTGTAAATACAATCGAATGAGGTTCGCACAATGCATTGTCATTGGAACTAGAACATGAAGCCTACGACTTCCATGACTCAGTATCTAAGTTTAAGGGCAATCAGTTTGATTGATTGACTTGACACCACTGCTAAGTCTCAAGTCAATCAATTCTTGGAATCTATAAACTTTGACATTTCGCACAAGAAAGAGTCCTCGCTGTTCAGGGGAGATTTTGCTCGCACCTTTGGATTTGAACTAAGCTAAAAGGTAGTTGTGTAACCCATAAAAGAGGCAAGTGTACCTAAAGAGTAAAGCGCGGAGACATAAAAGAGTCTATATACTTGATACACATGATGGATGGAAAGAAGACTTCGATTAGATTTTAAAGTAAGATTACAAGTCATCTTAACAAAAATTGTTGTGCAAAGAGCAGTACTTAGTACAAGTTAGGTATTGTTACAAAACGTATAATGCTAAGCTAAGTAGTTGGGGTGCGATGCGAGGAGATCATCAGCGAATGCGAAAATCTGTGTTCGCATCATTGAGGTTTTCAATATCGATGTGCTCGTCATTGTCTTGCTCGTCACAATTTTTGGCATTAGCAACATTGCCTTGGCCCTCATCATCCCTGCCTTCTTCCTCGTTGTTGTTGATGCCTTCCTTGCGAGCCTCGCCCTCATCATCAGAAGAAGAAGAACCAGAAGAAGGCTCTGAATCCATCGAGTGCTCGGTGTCAACGCATGTGTATTCAAAGTTCTTCTCTGGCACTGGAGGCGTTGGCTCTTCCTTGGTGTCAGGCATCTTTTGGATGATGGAGACAGTCTCAAAGTAGTCCAATCTCTCCTCGAAGCATCAAAAAGGTTAAGTCTTCTTTGCAGGAAAGAGATGCCAAGCTTCCTCCATCAGATTCGCATTTCTTCAATGCCTGAGTTCTTTGCCTCTACGAACCTGATTTTTTTATTCTTCTTTAGTTCTGCGAGCTCTCTATCTTGTTCCTTAGCAATGAAGCAAAGGTTGGCTAATTCATCATGAACACTTGCCGCTGCATTTGCCTTTGCCTCTTCTTCAATTTTGGGCATTGCAGTAGCAAGCCTCGCAGCCACCTCAACTTCATCCTTCTCAGCGACGACTTTATTCACTGGCTCCTCGTCCTTCTCAGCTGACTCAGCCACATGCTTGGCCAGGAGGTTGTGCTTTTGATGCAAGGAGTGGTAGCCCTCTAGTGACATGTAATAAGTAGCCTTGACAGCATTCAGGCTGTGGCCAAGAGTATACGTAGCCTCCGCATCATTCACCTTCACAGCGAGGGTGTGCTGCTGGAGGTACTCAAGTGACTCTTGGTACAACAACTCCTTATGCTTGGCCTCCATGTTGGCCCTTTGCATTTCTTTTGCAATGTCGTCCAATCGCACCATCACCTGATAAAGCAAAAAACATATGCCAGACTTTTATAAAGTATAGAAAAGTTGGAGGGGAGATACTTAGAGGAAAATAAAATAAATACAAGGAAAGAAAACTTACATCTGTGAGCTCACTCATTGCTCGCCCACAAGAACCAACACCATAACCTGCGAGGCTATCCTTGTACTCCTTGCTTGCACAGCGGACCATCTCGCCCATTATCTTTTTCTTCTTATCAGCACCAAATTTACGCGAAGAGTAGTGGTCGAAATCATCCACCTCCAGCCACCTAGAGTCCTCCATCTCATCAGTAAAGAGAGCAGAAAATCGGCGAACGATGTTTCTTCGCCACAAACCTGACCAAGCCTTGGACCAAGTTCTCGTCGACGCGAAGCGACGGACATATCTACTTCTCTGGCCTAGTGATAGGAGAAGTGATTAGTGGAGGATCGACAGCTGGGTCAGCCAAGTTCAGCTCCTCGAATTATATTTTGTCAAGGCCGTCCACGTAGGTGAACTCTGGAGGAAAGAATTTGAGGGCTTCTTCCCGCTTGCGAAGCTCCTCCAGCTCCTCTTTGGTTGGGACTGGATAAGGAGGTTTGTCTTGGGTGAGCTTGGTGATCTCGCCTGTCGCACCCAAGTCCACATAAGTCTCCTCTACAAAAGGAGAGTTCTTATCTGCGGTACTTGGTACAGAAGGAATGGTATCAGAGTCAGGCGAACCATCGGATCAGGGTGGCAAGGGAATGAAAGAGGAGAGTCATGCGAGGTCTTGGATCTCCTTTCATGGGTGACATACGATATTTATACATTATTTATAAGCACATTTTCATTAGTTTTCGGTTACTTTAGTTAGACATTTCGGAGCTTTGACTTGTTTGGAAGACTCCTGCGCACATATCGGGTTGAAATGGTCATATCTTTCTACATACACAACATTTTGATGTGATTCAAATTGGAGATGATATATTTCTTCAAGAGTTTTCTAATGATACTCCTTAAGGCTGATTCAGACAAATAACAAAGAACTTAATCCATCTTTAGTGAGCACCTCATGCAGAATCAAATCTTTTTGTACATACCTGGATTCAAACAGCCATATCTTCTGATATAAACAACATTTTGACGTGATTCTAATTGGAGAAGATATATTTCTTCAAGAGATTTCCAACAGTAGGTTGTAATACTAATTCGGACAAACGATGAAGAAGTTATGCTTATTTCAATCATCGCTGCGCACAAAATGTTGCCCCTGGGAGGTTTTGCTCTTACTTGCTTCAAGTCGCCCACTAGCCTTGCTACCCCACTTGTTTGGACGTGGTTTTCTACTATCCAAGTCCTTTAAGCTACTATATTTGACTTAAGGGGAGGCATTTCACTATAAATAGGTGAAAGCTCCCATCATTTTTACTAAGCTTTTCTTTTACTTCATACTTTGTTGTTTTCTTAGATAGTTAAGCATCTAGCTCTCAAATATTAATCAAAATTACCTTGTTCTTCATGTTCTTCATTCGTCTTTGTTCGTGTTCTTCGTGTTCTTCGCGTTCTTCGCTAATTCACTAATCACGCACTAATCTTTATTTTTCGTTACTAATCTCTAACTAATTATTTTTTGTTTTTAATATTTTATTCTCTAACCTTTATTTTTGTTAAACGTTGAGTGGTGTTTAAACCCCGCGTTATTTATATTTTTGTATTTATTGTTTTATTCTCTAACTCTTATTTTTCGTTAAACGTTGAGTGGTGTTTAAACCCCGCGTTACATACTTTCTTATGTATAATGTTTTATTTTCTAACTTCTATTTTTTCTTAAACGTTGAGTGGTGTTTAAACCCCGCGTTATCCATTTTTCTCTAACCCTCTATGTTATTGTCATTATGTTTGTTAACATGAATTGTGAGTAATTCCACTTTTGGGGTTTGGGGATCTTTGGATGGTTCGATGTGATCTTTATGGTTGAACTCAACTTTGTGGATTGATTATTACTATCTCCCTATTATTTGTTACTTATGTTGCTCAATTAAATCATGGCCATATTTCGTTGAGCTTGTCTTGTTAACGCCGAGTTAAACGCCGAGAGGTAAAAACACCGTGTGAGACTTACGATAATAGGTGGAGCGAATCTAGTAAATTGCGAGAGCCTGCTAGAGGGATATAGTTCTAAGGGAGACCTGATTCGAGAGAACTTGTAACCCTAGATAGTATAATCATGAAACTTGTTGGTTGATATTGTTTGATTCCATTTGACTTCCAAATTGAACCATTACCCTAGGTTTAGTCCTTTAATTAATTCTCCATTCAATTGTCCAAGTAGTTGTTAATCTTAGTCATAATCAACCAAGGCCCTTTTTCATAATCTTGACACATTTAATTAGTAGCCATTGAATTACCGTCTCTCTGTGGATACGATCGTGGCTTCCACTTGCTACATAGTTTGTGTTGCTAGGTATTTTTGATAGGTGTGCGATAGCCTCGTCAAATTTTGGCGCCGTTGCCGGGGAAACGGCAATATTGAATTGCTACTAGTTGTGTTTTGATTATTTTTCTTTTGTCTCTAAGAACCCTTGTTCTTTGAGACCATTCTCACAATTGTTTGCAGTTTTTGTTGTTTATGCGCAGGAACTCTAATCAAAGGGAACTATTTCCATATGACCCTGAGGTAGAGAGAACTTTTCGTAGACGTAAGAACCTGACCAAACAATTTAAAGCAACATTAGAGGACGACGGTCTTTCTTCTGTTAGTTCATACTCTGTGTCCATTCACGAAGAAGAGGAGTCCGTTCCTTTTAGTCCGATTAGAATGGTGACTGAAAGATCTTTGAAGGATTATTCTCAGCCTAGTTTTGCTGAAATACCTACTGGGTCTAGAATGCCAACTTTTGCAGCAGTAAATTTTGAGCTCAAACCTGCTTTACTAAACATGATTGAGCGCAATTAATTTGGAGGGACATCAAGTGAGGATCTAAATCTACATATCTCAAACTTCCTCCAATATTGCGCTACAATTAAACAACAAGGGGTTGAGCAAAATCAGATTCGTATCATGCTTTTTCCCTTCTCATTGAAGGATATAGCGAAATTATGGTTCAATGGGCTCAATATCGAGGAAAATGCAACATGGGATGATTGGGCTCTTGCATTCTACAAAAAGTATTATCCTCCTTAAAGAACTGTTTATCTTAGGAGCCAAATCACCAATTTCACGCAACATGTTGATGAAACATTACATGAGGCGTGGGAAAGGTACAAAGAGTTGCAAAGGCTATGCCCTCATCACGGTCTTGAAWAGTGGTTGTTGGTCCAAACATTTTACAATTATAGGCAATGAATCTCGCACTATTCTCGACTCTGCAGCTAATGGGAGGTTCATGAACCAAGCGATAACAGCAGGGTACAACTTGATCGAGGAAATGGCCATTCATAATTGTAGGACGTGGGCCGTACCCGCTATAGCGGTGCGCGGCGGCTTGGTACACATCGAGGTGCTTTGCGTGGGCTTGAGCCACGACCCGCACGTGAGTGCGTTGGGGTTAGTGTTGTCGAGAAGGGGAAGTCCGCCACCGTGCTATAAAGGTATTCACGGACGCCCAAAATGTGGTGCCAAATTAATGCCCCACGTCTGATCCAGTAACCTGTTCGTGGGTCTGGGTCATGGTACGAATAGATCTGTAACCCAATTCGCCGCATGTAGCGGCCTCTACTCGGTCTCATTGCAATTCCATTCATCACGGTTATTGAATGCCGGCATAGCTTACATTTTTAGCACACTTAAAGCGTACTAACCCTTAAAAATACTACGAAAATGTGTTTCTATTAGCACAAGAGACTACCTAACCTAGAAATTGTGACACTTTGCATTCATTACAAGTTAAACGGTGCCTAAAAAACTGGTTGTCCATAATTACATCTGATTTTAAAAAGTGATTCACATAATTTTCCGGTCTTTATTTAGCAAAATATATACAAATGATGTACAACCATGACAAATTGCGAAGTATACTGAAATTCAAATCATAATATACAAACCAATCTTACCCTCGAACTGCAACAAAAACAAATGTTAGCTCGTAATAAAACGAGCGAAATGAATCTTCCGCCTGGATCGCTATACAAGGACAAGAAATCGTTAGTATTGACAAGTGAATAATAATAATGAAAATGAAATAAAAAAGAACGAAAACAATGAAAAACGTTAACACTCCTACATATGTACATGGAAAATAAATAGTTGAGTTTCTACATTTTTGTGAATTAGATTGAAACTCGTAATAGTTATTAATTAGATTGAGGAAATGATAAATGAGTGTGTTTAGTGGCGAGCAATCTTAGAAGTAAACCTTGTTATCGCTTGTTGAATCGAAACAGAATCGATGCTTAGAACTCAAGAACGTATGTATTTAGAGTGTGTGAGAGAATGTATGAGAGCATGAGAGAATGAATATGCAAGTTAGGGACGGAGAAAATAGAATCGACGTGTGTCCAAATGAGCGAAGGCAGGCACGTATTTATAGGCACGAGGAGGGGCAAAACCCTGCGTATATACGCAGGAGACCTGCGTATATACGCAGGCTCTGCGTATATACGCAGGCTCTGCGTATATACGCAGGCCCTGCGTATATACGCTCGATTATTCTCCGCATATATTTTGATTTCCTCCGATTTTATTTCGTGATTTGCCTTGATTCGACGCACCTAGACACCCTTGCTTTCCAAGCAAGGAGTTCTAGAAGGTTCCATGTATTTTCGAGGTATTTTTTGTGTATTTTGTATTTTTTTTTGTATTTTATCCGTATAAAAACTTATAAAAATCATAGAAAAATATAGAAAAATAAAAAAAATAATCTAAAAATACTGGTGAGCTCAGAAAAATGTGAAGAGTGGAAATTATGGAGATCACCAATATAAATTATTTTAAAAAAATCCTAAAAATAGAAAATAATTAAGAAAATATTTTTGCCCCCTTTATTTGTCCTTTGCTCAATAGTTCCGAGTATGACCTTACGTATTTTCAACTTTTGTGAGTTCAAAGCATCTTTTCTAAGTCGAAACAATCGCGTGACGCGGTATGTTTCATAACTGATTACTCTTTTGGGGAGACATTTTTAGGTGTCCACAATAATTCACAATTTGGCAATCCTCGTGGTCTTGCAAGAAAAGGTGGTAAACATGAGGTTGATTCTATTGCGTTATTAGCTGCTCAAATGTCTATGATTAGTCAAAAGCTTGATAAAATACAAGTTTCTGGCTCACAATCTAGCCAACCGATGAGTGTTGCAGCTACTTCTAGCCAAATTGAATCTTTGTGTGATAATTGTGGCCTTTTGGGAAATTTTTCACAATATTACAATACTTCCATGGAACAAGTCAATTCATTCCGATCCTATAAACAATATAATCCATTCTCAAACACTTACAATGAAGGATATAGGAATCATCCATACTTGTCCTACAAAAGTCAAAATGTCCAAAATCCACAACAACAATATGCTCCACCACAACAACAACCAATACCACCCCCTCGATACTATCAACAACAGAATCAACAAGCACCGGCACAACCTCCTAGTTTCTCTAGGCCACCTTTTAACCCATCTCAACAAGCTCCTGCATCAGAACCTATGCTTGTTGAGATGAGGAATATGATGCTGCAAATGCAAAAGGATCGACAAGCAGATAAGGTCTAAATAAAGCAACTAGAAAACCAATTGGCACAATTAGCTAAGTCTAGTGCTCAAAGGCAACCAGGCACTCTTCCATCTCAGCCTTCACCACCTCCTGATAGTGTTTATTCTATTACTCTTCGTAGTGGTGCTAACTATGATGGACCACCAATGTCGATGGATGATGATGGTGAGAGTGACAAGGGTAGAGGGGTCGATAACGCTGTCGATGATGGTAGTACTGAGATCACTAAGGAAACTGGGACGGAAGAAGGTCCTAATGAGAAAGCAAAGGAGGTTGAAAAGCCGACTACACCAATTCCAAAAATCAAACTTCCTTACCCGAATCGGTTGGCAAAGAACAAATTGGAGAATCAATTTGGTAAGTTCTTGGAGGTTGTGAAAAACTTGCAGGTTACTATTCCTTTTATTGAGTTAATTACGCAAGTTCCTTCCTATGCTAAATTCTTGAAAGATATATTAACTAGGAAGAGGGAGTTTAATGCGGTGGACACCGTTGCTTTTACAGAAGAATGCAGTGCGATTTTGCAAAACAAATCTCTACCAAAATTGAAAGATCCTGGTAGTTTTTCAATTCCTTGTAACATTGTCCCATTGTTTATTGAAAAAGCTTTATGTGATTTCGGGGCCAATGTAAGTGTCATGCCTCTATCTGTTTGTAAAAGGCTTAACATGGGTGAATTGAAATTTACCAACATAACTTTGCAAATGGTAGATCGTTCTGTAAAATACCCCCTCGGTGTTTTAGAGGATGTTCCTGTTAGAGTTGGTAAATTTTACATTCCTGTCGACTTTGTCGTGCTTGATATGGAAGAAGATGTACATATTCCTATCATCTTAGGTAGACCTTTCCTTCATACGGCGGGGGCTATAATTGATGTTAAGAATGGAAGTCTCACATTGGTAGTAGGAGACGACAAAGTAACCTTCAATTTGACTAAAGCTTTAAAAAGTCCTATGCTAGAGGAGTCATGTTGTAGTGTTGATGTACTTGATATTATTTCACAAGATACTTTGTCTCAATCCCTTTTTCGGGATCCTTTGGAGGCTATTATGTGTTTAGAGTCTTTTGCAGGTAATGGTGATGATGAAGTTGATTATTTGGTAAAGATTCTACAAGGTAAGGAGCTTGGCTTTGATACAAGCCAAAAGTTCAAAAGTTATATACCTCCCCCTTGCACAATTGAAAAGGCCATTAGGAAAAACATTGAAAACTTCAAAGGCATAAGTCAAGAATTCTCTACGCAAAAAAATCAATCATGAGGATGACTACCGCCCTTCCATCAACGGATGGTCGAGCAAGGCCTTTGGAACATTGATGAATGGTCGAGCGGGACCTTCATAAACCAGCACTTTGCAGGAGGTAACCCATATTTTAATGCTTTATATAAATAAAAAAATCGAAAAAAGTGAATGACAAAAAAAGAAAAAAAAGAAGAAAAAGAAAAAAAAAAAAGAAGTCGAGAGAATCAAGTCATGTTTATAAATATTTCATTGAAATCTTATACTTTATCGTATATGAGATTTCATGTTAATATCTTATTAACATCAAATGTTGAATAAATATATACATATTTTCATTATGTACATATTTATTTTCATTCCAATAAAGGTTTTCGAAATATAATCCAATGTTTTTAATGCATCTTCACTATTTTATTGGTACTTTCACACTTTTACCATATAGTGAATCTTTCTTAAAATCAAACCCCCCAAAACCCATCATCGCATCCCCTCAATTTCACCCACCATCACCACTCCTCATCTTTGCCACTTTGCCACCCTTCTTCTTCTCCTCATCCACAAACAACCTCCATGACCCAAAAAAAAAAGAAAAAAATAGGAATAATTTGGGCCATCTTGCTAGTAAATAATTATTTTTGTGGTGAATTAGGTTCTTGCACTATTACTTCCCTATTCCTTTATTTCTATCACATATGAGACTATGTTCGAAACAGTGTGGGGGAGGGATTAATAGTGCAATGTATTTACCTTTATTGTAGTTCGGTATTTATTTTTCTGTTCTTAAAAAAAAAATCAATAGAAAAGAAAAAAAGAAAGAGATTTGAAAAAAAATGAGAAAGAAAGAAAAGAGAGACTTGGATGAAAACCCGAAAGGGCTCCTTGGCAAAATGAGATGTGTGAGAAAACTATGTTTTCATTTGCTGGAGTTAGCATTTTGGTAGATTACTTTCAGATCACTCAAGCTTGATTTTCATGGTTCGGCACAATGATCTTTCATACGTGATTGATTCTCCACTTCTTTGATGTCGGATTAAAGGTTGTATAAAAGTTACTTCTATTATTAGTATTTTATTTTTATAGTTAAAAAAAAATTAAACTCGTGTTTTAAGGCATAAATTCGTATTTCATTTTCAAAACTTCATCTCACTAAATTTACTCGAGGCGAGTAAACGTTCAGTGTGGGGGAATTTGATATACGATATTTATGCTTTATATATAATCACATTTTCATTAGGTTTCGGTTAGTTTAGTTAGACATTTTGGAGATTTGACTTGTTTGGAAGACTCTTGCGAACATATCGGGTTCAAATGGTAATATCTTTCTGCATACACAACATTTTGATGTGATTCAAATTGGAGATGATAGCTTTCTTCAAGAGCTTTCCAATAATATTCCTTAAGGCTGATTCAGACAAATAACAAAGAACTAATTCCATCTTCAGTGAGCACCTCGTGCAGAATCGCATCTTTGTGTACATACCTGGATTCAAACAGCCATATTTTTTTATATACACAACATTTTGACGTGATTTTAATTGTAGATGATATATGTTTTCAAGAGCTTTCTAACCGTAGGTCGTCAGACTAATTCAGATAAACGACGAATAAGTTATGCCATTTTCAATCATCGCTGCGCATAGAATGTCGCCCCTACGCGCGGTTTTGCTCCTACTTRCTTCAAGTCGCCCACTTGCCTTGCTATCCCACTTGGTTGGACGTGGTTTTCTACTGTCCAAGTCCTTTAAGCTGCTATCTTTGACTTAAGGGGAGGCATTGCACTATAAATAGGTGAAAGCTCCCATCATTTTTAC
>SNQN01003247.1:0-20731 GCA_008642245.1 Bassia scoparia
AACCTAAGCCTTAAGCTATCAAATAGCCTAAATTAATATTCCACAATCTAATGCCAAAAATTAAACCTAAAACTAATAAATAAACCCAACATTAACAAAAGCCACCTATTCTATATCCATGCAGCCCATGCACGTAAAACCCTTCAAAAGCCCACTACTCACTCAAATCAGACTCAGGCATAAAACCCTTCTTTGTTAACCCTAACTACCCTATATAAACCCTCATACCAGCCCTTCCTCCCTCATCAACAAACAATACAATCCCTCAAATCACACAGCAAAACAGCCCCTAAACGCCCTGCAAATTCCAGCCGCACCGCTCAGCCAAAACAGCCCTCAAAACTCTCCGTTTCCCCCGTTTCAGCCCTTAAACGCATTGAAATAAGAACCTCCACTAATCACCCATATTAGCTGGCTCATTTCAGCCCCAAAAGTGCAGAAATCACGACTAAAACCAGCAGCACAAAAACCCCCTTAAAACAGCCCTTAAACAGCCCGAAAACCAAGCCATCGAAGACCTTTGACGATTCCGTTTCGGACCCGACGATTCTATTACAATTTCTGAGGACTATAACACTTCATAAACAATACATTATGTTAATTTCATGATTCATTTAAGTATCATCTTGTTCTATTTTGTTATGTTTGATTGTTGTATCTCACTTCGTTTTTTTCGGTTTGTTATAGCTGCAGTTCGGTGATTTTTTCTAATTGCTCAGAATGAATTACGAGTTGGCGATACTCGTTTTAAAAAACCCTTCAAGTCTAATTAACTTCCAGGAAAAATATTTAAAAATTTATAAAATTTTAAACAAGCTTTTTTATTGGCCTCGAACATGGTCTGGTCATTACTCCGCTGCACTGATTGTCTTATTTCCAGTTTTATGTCTAACTTTGCGGGGCCATTTACAGGACAATTGGAATTGACCTAGGAGTCGTGTGAATATCACGTTTGAAGCTTATGATGTCTAGTTTGGATATAAAAATCATAATAAAAAATTAATTAATCTGCCAGGTTTTTTCTGGTCCAAAGCCAGATTGGTCAGGGGCTGGTTTCGTTTGTTTTATTTTTGGTAACTTTCTTGTTTGATTTTATTGACATGATTTCATTTTATCTTATTTGATCATTATTATTTTTGATGGTGATTTTATTTTATTTCTTCTCACATTATATATCAATACTAACTTTTTACTTTGTTTCTTGAATAAATTGTTAATGGCAGGAACGATTTGATTCTTAACTTTTATTTTCTATTTGTCTTTCTTAGCGAGCCAATCTAAGGTAAAAATTCTTGTATATATTCTCAATCACCTTTTATAAATCTTTAAATAAGCCCTGGAAATAACATGAACCACATTAAGTCAGATAATTATGGACAACCGGTTTTTAGGACCGTATTAATATTAATTAACATCAAGTGGTCCAATATTTAGGCTTAGGTAGTCATTTTTGTTATAATAGTAACCACTTAGTAACCTTAGGTTAGTGCGCTTAATAAGCTTGAAATTGCTAAGTACGTGCATCCAATAATCGTGTTTTTAATGGAATTACAATTGAGACCGAGTAGAGGCCGGCTACATGAGGGCGGATTGGGTCAAAGATTCAATCCGTACCATGTTCCCGAAACCCACGAACTTGGTTACTGGATCAGAACGTGGGCCATTGTTTTGGCCACCAACATTTCGGGTCCGTGGATTAACCTTTATAGGCACGGTGCGCGATCCCCTTTAACTCGACAACACTCCCCAACGCACTCACGTATGCGGGTTCTTTTGGCTCAAGCCCACAACACAAACACACATCGATGTAGGCCCAAGCTCCCCCCCGCGGGGCTCGGCCCACGGTCTACAATAGTGTACCTTGAATTTGTAACTTTGAAATTTAATTTTTTATTTTTTTTTTACTTGCTTTGTTTTGCACATTAATTTTCCTACACACCATTTGAATTCCCAAGGGTTAGGTAGATGTGGTGATGAAAGAAAGGTGCTTAGTAATAAATGAAGTGTTTTATGGCTCAAAAGGTTGCAAGGATTGAATGAATACAGAAATGGGAAGGGTGTTTTTTGTGTAGCTTGAAAAAAGATGGCCTCTCTTAAGCAAGTCATTACTTAATTGATTCTGAAATCCACTCTTTCCATTAGTTTCGTTCCATTAAAGTTAGTAGTACATATTGGATTGTTCAGAAAAAGAATGAGGGAAAATGAAAATTTATTGATTTCAAATGAATTCATTAACAAAGGGCGTGAAGAGTGGTACGAAAGTAGTGACTAATCCTAATGACATAGACTCATATATATAAAAAAAAAGACATGACAAACGGTCTAATGGCGTTGCGAGAAGTAGCAACATTAATCAGTAAATTCCTTTTGTTTACAATCCTAAAGTTGAATTATCCCTGTTGATTTATTTCGTTATTTCGTGTTCTACTCCATTATACGTGATCTTCATTACAATACAATAATTTGAAATTTTTTGACAACCGTACGTGGAAGTGCTCTGAGTAGACTCATTTTTGCGGCATATGACTCATCCTAATGCATATTTCTTGTGCGCCTATTCTCTCGTTCGATACTATCAGTGTTCAAGTGTCCAATTTCATAAAATAGTATATTATGACTAAAAAATCGTTACCTCTTTGCGTTATGCATAACAGAAAAAATACTACAATTAATTTTATTCAATCTACAGCTTCCTGAGAATATCATTGCTTCGATGACTATCTGCTCTTTTCATTATATTTCAGATATATATTATAAGATGGTAATTCGCTCATCCATGCACACTTTAATGAAATATCCAAGAATGAGTTATTAGTTACACCTTAAGGGTCCTACGTATTCTGGACAGGTATCGTTGACTCTATTACGATATCATAGTAGAGGTGATTAGAAAATTACTTAGAAAAGTATTTTCAGTATGGTACGCTAAGTAGTTAATATTCATATCGCCAGTAATAGTGAGTCCTCGAACTGGTGATTCTCGGAGGATAGAATCAATATACGTATGGAAATCTTTCTTCCTCCTTACAAATACATACAATATAAAGTAATTTATCTAGTTTGATGAATGAGCTACAATAGCGACAATAGTGATATCGAGTATGCTTACTATAGTGTGTGCGATCTTTATTCTATTCCTAATTTCATTAGAGGCGTCATTTTGATAGGTTTGTGTCTCTACTCAATTTCTACATCCTTTTGACATGCTCAGGACAAAACATTAAAATCTACTCTATACAAGTTGTTTCTACAAATATCTTTTTATGTCGGTGCCAATCCATTGTTCAGGTCACAATTCTCGTAATGATAGTGATGTGATGCTTGCTTTGTGTTGGAATACGGAGTCGCTGAAGGTCGAATTTCCTAGAAGAAAAAGTAAGCCTATATGCTTTTTTGGAAGTATTAGTGATTAAGGACTTAGTCTTTCAGTTATATGAAGTGAAGAGTATCTTCGATCATGGAAGTGGAAAACTTTATTAAGCCATACGCGAGACGAAATGTTATCCTCTGTGTTTCTTTTGGTTTAGTTGCGGAATGGTTTGAGAAAATCAATGTAGGATGTGTATAGTATGAAAAGTGATTTTTAACAGCTATTGAGCTAAGGCTAATTTTAACTAACCTAGAGAAGAGTGACAAATATTCATGATGTGAACTACATGAAGAGATAAAAATCCCTATAGTGGTTCTCAATTTAAACCAAATGTGAGAGACATGTGATGGCGTTTATATATTTTAGATAAATAAGAAAGAAATTGATAAATTCCAAAAGAGAGACCAAAACGATTTAGCACACAAATCACTATACGACAGAGGAGCCACGCAAAGGCACGCCTCCACAAAGATATACCTCAATATAAAAACAGACGCGATATCAATACAAAAAATTATTTGATAAAGAGAGTTTAATGACTATATGCCTGTTAATTTTTTGTTCGTTTCCTAGCTACTGTTTTATGTTTACAATATGTTTATTATTTATTTGTTGCGGAATCTTTTATTTTCTGTGGGTTATTCTTAATATAGTGGTAATATTTTAATGTATTAGGTAGAAATAATTAATATAATATGTGTGTTCTATATTTACCCTTAATAGTGTTGTTTTGATTAAAGTTGTGGTTATGTTTATAATTATAATAGATATAATTATTCTCTCTCCAATGATCTAGACATTTTTTTTATGTAATTACCATTTCTCTAGGTTATTAAACTAGTGGACATAACTAATTATTGGGTAAATGGATAGTTTTTTTTTTTTTTTTATTGTAATCCATACTATTTTTTAAGAAGTCAAGTTTTTCCTTCCTATAGTCCCTTTTGAGTTTAAAGATTTTTTTGGTGAGTAGCAATGTTGAGCCAAACGAGGCCTAGGCTTACCTATGAATTATCATAAGCCCGAATTTGATTTTGTGTATTAACTATGAAGATCATCAATATGGAAAATTTGAGCTTTGCGCGGTCCTTAAGACAAAACATTGACGATAGTCATTACCAACCAATCGTCCATAGTTGACATCTGTGTGATAATTCCGCACTACAAATAGTATTCATCGGTGGACAGCTTGTCATAATGATTCACTGAGACCTTCTGTCCATGTTAGTTTTAGATAGCGAATATTTGAGACAATTGCCTCGAATCAAATTGTGTAGCTTGGGGCTATACATATGTATACGGATGGGTCCCAAAAGAAGACTTTCAGTCATCAAACAGGGCCTTAAGAACCCCAAAACTGCACTGATCGTCCATAGCGGAGGCTTGGCATCTTTTTATTCTCACGAGTCAAAGTAAAAACAAGAAAACGATCGAAACAGGCGTTAGAGGGGTAGCACCTTAGTATTTTGGGTCGCGTGGAACCTGATAATTTGGTAATTAACCATTCGAATTTAAAGTTTATTCTCATGACTGAAGGACCTTAAGTTTCTTTTTGAGTTGTGTTGATTGGTAGTGTGACGAAAATTTTTCTCTCGGACAATAATTCCGGCTGGGTTGGTGGGGTTCGAACCAGTAGACTGGCGTTTCATTGGTGCCTGCAAATACTTACGGATATTCATCATCATGTCCAAAAGTGAGGGCACGTCCGGAAAGTCGAGTTTTCGGTAACAAACGTATGTCCCAACTACCTTAGTTTGAAGCATCGAATCATGACTCAGTTAAAGTCTCTCGATGTGTGTCCATGACAGTTATTTTAGATGCCCAATAATGTCCGTCCTGTACGGCGGCACTTCTGATCCCGTGCCAAAGGATAAAATCCGACTTAATAGAATCAATCGAAACCCGAATCGAATCTATCGACCGATGTCATGCTGGTCAGCGTCTTAAAGTAGTAGTGTTTAGGTATTGTTCCGAACTGTCAAGTTGGAATGAATAAAATTTTTCTGTTATGATCCTGGTAGGCATCTTGCATATCTCCAGCAAATTCTAGAACCCAAAAATCGTTTACGCCGTCAAACCAAGAACCAGACGTGGTCTTATTTTTTAGAGACCAGAGATAAGCCAATAATGTATCCTATTATCTATACATCTCGATTGAATGATTGGATAACTCCGGACCAATTTTCTCGAAAAGAAATTGGAGTAGTATATTTTGTTTAGCACATTTTGAAAGTATGTTTCCTTCATATTCTGAATACGCAGATAGGAGTCCACAGGAAAATTGAGATTCAGGCCCCATAGTAATAAGAGTCCAAGTGCGATCCGGACATCTTTTGATCCTCGTCCCAAAATGGGTAGATAAATCCGGGAATTCTTTGTGGCGTGAGAAAAGCGGTCAGAATTGATATAGTTAAGAGGTAGCACATCCTTAGGAGACTATTCTCTGGAGTCTGAACCCTCTGTTACCATGTTTCTTGAGTTTTAATTTGTTCTCTCCTATTTAGAGCCTGAGATGGTTGTCACGCAGGATTCCTACTTGGTGAGACTGAAGAACTGAGGCCTGCGCGCCTAGTCATTCGGATACGCATTTTGGTTTTTTTGAGCCTTTAAAGATTTAGTGAGATTATTTCGCGGCGATTACCTACAATCATCTCTAGGATGAAGGTCTCTTCTGTGACCTCTCCCATGATTTTTGTCGAAAAAGATTGGCCGATAATTTTGTGACCATGGGGTTCATTGTGATATACGGATGCCGGATCTATAGATTTTAGAGCGGTACCAAATGATCCATACGAAGTCTTCCCCTCGTCACATATCTCTTTCCTGTCTAAGAGGGAAAAACACACAAGAAATGTCGAAACTCCCGATAGGAATGGTAGCACACTTGTATTGGTGGTCCGAAACTGTTGGGGGATATTAATTCCCCATAAATGGATCCTTGGTATAGGCTGACCAAATTCATGATACCAAGAAGTTCGAGTTCACAGTCACCCGAGATATTGATTTTTTGGCCGAAACCAATGGATTTTATACATAACTAGAATATGTGGGTTTATCCAAAGCAAATTCTCTGGCACAAAATTGCCGAAATTTAACCATGTGGTAGCATTTTAATAACATACGAATGCGGCTTGTTCAACGGATACGATTTGAGGTCCCAAAGTGAGTCGGACTCGGATTTCGGGACACTTGTGAGTGTCGTGTTAATATGGAGAAAAGTATACCGAGATTAACAGGAATAGTCTCGAAAGAATTAGCGTGCTCCTCATAGGCTGTTAATTATTCCTTCGGGCTTTGGTAGGTACGTTCGTTGATATATTGTAGATGTTCCTGAATACTCTCAAATGGTAAGATCATTCATTTTTCTCCATGATCTGGAGAAGTATATGAAATTATGGTACAAAATCCCGTGCTCCGGAATGGTTAACGCGGAGTAATGGGATATCCTTTTTTAGGCTCAAGAACCCAATGGAATGTTCAATACGGTCCATCACCGAAATGCTGGTCTCCGGAGAGATTATTTTTGGAGATTACATTTGTGCTTATAATGTTGTTGTCTCACCAAAGGGTTAACATTACTCCTGTAATATGGATGGGTCCAAGTTATAAGATAATTCGAACCCCCAAACATCTTCAGGTCATACCGTGAGTACACGCGTTTGGAGTTACTGTAGTCGCGATAAATGCAACAAAATGACAGCGGAAGAAAAGCGTCGAACATAGACCAGTTCGTAATCCTTTCCCAGAGGACCTATCCACGTTATAGAGTAGGTTGGATCTGAAATTTTGGTGCGGATTGATAACTTCTCTTCATGATTTGTGCAACCTGTTGGTCAAAAAGGAGAAAATATTTTGCGAAAAAATGGCGTCGCCGGGTCCAGTAGTGACGAATGGTTTTAGTGTTGTGTTCCAAAGATCCATGAGATTTTAAATGTTCCCATATATCTGTAGACGCCCGAAAATGCATGTCTGTCAAGACGACAGATTTTCGAAAAAAATCAAAAGTGCTTACAACATGTATTTCATTATTCACTAATACGACTTGGTCTTTCCATGTGTCTGTTTTTCAGACAAGAGTGACGCCAAATAGATCCAATGATGGTGCACTATTCTGTGTTCCCGTTCTCAAGGGCAAAATCGGAAACGTGTGCGAAAATGATAGTCGTAGGAGTGAAGGAGATGAGCAAACGAGGTATAATATATGAGTCCCTGATATTACTTGTTGGATAATAGTAGTTTAGATTGAAAGTGCCCATTGCAACTCGAAGGCTTGACTATAATGGTTAGGCAATATAAAATAGAGATGTCGCAGTCCTTCGAAGAGGAACCCTTTGTTTTTTGGCACTGGAGAAAGACAGGGTGCGGAAGAACCTGGATATACATCTAACTGAAATGCCCGGTCTATCCCGAACCTTTTAGTGGGAGACAATTGTGTCGCACAAAAAATTAGGAAAGATCATAGGCGGAAACTTGTAGGAAGCTGGTTTACCATGTGTGAGTTCGTGAGGACATGAAATAAGATGGTCAGAATATGTGATGCCACGAAATGTCTCCTCTGTTCCTAAACTTAGCTCTTAGTAAGAGGCCCCGATTTTGGGTTCAGTCATCACATGATGTTTTTGGCATATAAGAAACTCGAAGTCTTTCAAAAGTTAGTTGAGAACGGTGCGAACAGCATTTTCGTTCCGTATCGGTTGTCGACCTTAGGTGGCGTACGAGCTTCTTCATAATTCATTTGTGGTGAGTTAGCTCTGTTCAACAATAGTGTAGACTTCGTGTGAGATTGTTGATCTTCCCTTTGCTGGTCCAAATGATCTGCGAGGTATAGAAAATCCGTCTATCATCGAAGTTCGGTATCTAATAATCTGGAAGCTGCGGTCTGTCAATATCTGCAAGAACTTGATGAGTCCACTCATATAATCTGTGACCTTTGATTAGCCCTGTGACAGACGTCCAAGTATGGATATGTACTCCTCCAAATAGAGTTGAATCATCTGTACCACTTTTGCGAATTAAAATAGATCTACTTACGAGACTTAACTATATTTTACAAATAGACGAGGCTATATCTTCGTTTTAGTAACGACTGGGTCCCACTCTTGCAGCCCACAGAGCTCCACCTACCCGGCGCACTTCTTCGAGTTCCTCCCACCAACAGCATCACAAACAAAACCCTGTATGACTCATGGAACCCGTCGTCGCTAATGGGATTCTTAACATGGCAACTCTTCGCTGTATAAGACAAACTGAAATAAGTGTTTCTCTACTGTGAAGTTGAAACCACACTAGTTGTGCTCTGCACATTTTCTTTGTTCCTATATTTTTTTCTTTCGACTTTTCCTTTTTTCTTTTCCTTACTTTTTTCGATTTTTTGGATTTTTTCCGAATATGATCTTTCCTAGTATCTGTTGTTCTTCTTTTCTGTAGAAAACAATGGCTTCTTTAGACAATATGAAATAATTCTGTGCTTGTGAACGAGTATAACTCTCTCTCAGCGACAAAATCGAGCCTACGGACTAGAAGTCACCCGGAGCATGGTTTTTGGTTGATGAAGCTCATCCCAATGTTTTATATGTTCGCTTCTGGAAAATTTTCCCAAAAATTGCTGAATTTCATTGTATTTGGACCCAATGATGATACGATCTCAAATTTAGGATGCAAGTGGAAGGAGTTTCAAGGCCCAACATCGTGATTACGTACTAGCGAACACCGGCTCTCTATAAAGTCCTGTCAAATACAAAAGTAATATAAAGACCACGAAGAATTGATCACTCAAGCATTAAATCATGAGTCTGCAAGTCCCCTTGGAAAAGTCTAGAGATGAAAACTGTCGAAATATCGTAGGATGTAGCATGCTTAGTTTTGGAGTCCGAAATTGTATGCAATAAATAATTTTTATGGATCTGTGGTATAGGGTGTGAAGTGTGACAGGAAATCCGGAAACGAAAATTCCGCGACGCGCGCTAAAATCCGATACGAAGCATACCGTGGTGTCTCTATTATGGAAAGTTTGACAAACCGCATGGATTTATAACCATTAATCGACGGAAAATTTTCCAGAAAATTTTTCGGGTAAAATCTGTGCCGCGAATATTTTTACATGGGTTCATACGTGTGCGATCCTAGTAGGCATGGTCACCTTAAAGATTTGATTTGAGGCTTATGAGGGGTTCGGCATCGGGCCTATCACGGGGCCTTTTGTTTATTCCTCTCTCGGTTAGGAACATAACTACCAGAAGAAGTGCGGAAACGGTCGTTCGATTAAGTTTAAGGGTCGGACGTTGTTAGCTATTTGTGGTTGAAGCCATGTTTTTGGATTCTTGCTTTAATTAGTCACAATTATATTCCGTGGGGTGACATGGGACCCTGGGAGTTGCTGTGGTATATACTCGAAATGAGCGTGTGTGAAACCCAAAGGATACTGTGTGACACCACACTTCTTTATGCTTAGGGAAGGATAAGGTCACCGAGACTGGTTTTTTGGAGCTGAAAACAGAACATCGATATTTTTAAGTCTACGCATCACCTCGATAATAAATGAATCTAGACATCATTACCGGACATTTTTTGGAAAAAATTAGCACCAAATAGATTTACCAGTGGATGGCTTGCAATTATAATTATACCGAAGTGGGATCAGAATTTAGAAGGACATTTGCAAGATTCTAATATGAGTTCTCCATCGGGCACGTTTTGGTGACTCTGTGCAAATAAAGGAGAATAAGAATTGGAGAAAACGGCTAAGTTATTACCCCGATCGTAAGGAGGGAGGTTAGCCAAGCTTAAGTGATTGTGGGTAGATTGGGAGTAGACTAGTTTGAGGTAAGTGCACAAACTAGTCCACCATTCCTTACACATTCATTGTCCCTGGAGGGCTCTACGGTCAGTTATTGCGAGTTCAATTGTCCGAAAGCAACATGTAGCAAGAATAAGATATTTTTATCCGGGGCTTTAAACTTCCCAGCCGCTAAGCATGCAAAATTACTGGCGGGTTGGTCCTATCGAAGAAAGTGATTTTTCATACATTTTGAAACTTGACTAAACGTTGCGAGAATTTAGTGCTCATTTCGTTATGAAATAATGAACGTCTCGTCTGGCGGGCCCATTTGAATGTTTTTCTGGATATACAATTCGTTTCCCAGTAGAAACCTTTTATATGCCGGTTTTACTCGAATGCCAGTGTTATCCTCTTCGACTAGGCATGTTAACTAAGAAATTTTCCAAGCCTTATTGTGTATAATAACCAACCTGATGATTGTATGTACGCTATGTAGAGAAGATATGCATGCATAGCCGAAACTTGGTCATAGTAGCGAATTAAAGTAGTATGTCTTAGGAACTTCTCCAGGTTGCTTATTCTCAAGAATGTATAGTAAAGCAGAAATGATTAGATCCACGAGGTCAAAAAAATGGTCCGCTTTGCCAAAATTGACATGGTAGAAAAGACTCGGATAGTTTTTTGGGATCAAAGCCAAGAAATAAGCAAACCAAGATGGGTGTTGTAATTGTGGTGTCTCGTTTAGAACTTAGTTGAAAGGAGACGTTGGCCTAAACCTATGTCTGCAACAGGATGTCAAAAACAAGGAGCGTAGCTTCGGGACCCTTAGGAACCCTTGTCGAACCTTTTTGAACTTGAAATAGATGACCTATGACCATTTAAGATGTAAGTAATGCTAGAATACAAGAATTTGAAGTGTCTCTTTTAGAGATCGTTTGTGAGATAATTTGGAGAATTATAATTATACAGCCCCGAAGTGAATGAGAGGCTGCGGTAGACCAATTTCTCTCCGGAAGAAAAAAAAATCTGGTGTGATGGAGAGAGACAGAGAATCGCCCGTGACATAAGTCTCTGCCATCAGAGGATGCCTACGGATGATCGACATTGATTATAGTCATGGGCCAATATCGCATGGATAAAATTGGAGAGCGCCCCCTAAAATGAGTCTATTAATGACAGGTTTAGAGGGATGCCCCAAGATCGTCGACTAAATTGTAAGAATAAGTTGGGAACAGTCAGATCTCGGCACCACAAGGTCGATATGGAGGGCATAATAATTGCCGCCTTAAAGCTGGGCGTATTGCGCCTATGGAGACACCGTTCTTCGTATTGGAAGCATCTCGGGCGTCACCTGATATAACTCTGCTCCTGGAATTTCAGGAATATTTTTGTGAGATGTATCGTGGGATAGAAAAAGTTGTAGACAGATACGATAATATTATCAGTTGAATGATAAAAATACGTAGCTGTAACGTATTTTATACTAATCTCTCCACGATCAGAATATACTTATTAGGTTGCTCTCTGATTGGTCGCGCGAAAACCTATGGAATTATACATTTACCGATTTGATATTGCGATAGGTTTCTGGGGAATAAAAATTTGTTGACGCAGGGAGTTGGTCTGTCCGTGTAATGAGTTCTCTTTTGGTCCCGAAAATCGCAATGGATAGTGAATTACCGAATCAATCTGAGTATTAATCAAATCGAGATATACCTGAGAACTACAAATTATTACGAATATAGTGTGTTGAAATTTTTGATCACTGAATCTATTTGACCATGGGTCTGATATTTATTAATATAGCGGATGGGATCCAGAGAGTCGAATATTATTTGTGAGGCTCTCACAATAATCGTCGGGAATAACGTACTTTTTCGCACGTATTATAAGTGAAGAGTCTCCGGGTTCAAAGGAGATGGAAACGCCTCTTCGAATATAGCCAGCAGGTCGTTAGACAGTGGTTTAGCATCTGACTTTTGCTCTATTGGGATACGTATTCAAAATATAAGTTATTGAGAACAATAATTATGTAATTATAATCAATGAACTTCATGAAGGAAAAAATGTATGTATGAATAGAAATCCCTTGTGGTAACAAAAAAATATAGAGTAATAGTGCTGGAGTATCCGAGACATGGTTTTTTCGGGCTCTCAAGTTAAATTCAATGTATGTGACAGATACTAATATACCTAATTGAGAATGGTTCTTCCGTGCATGAATAATTTCTGTAAATTTTATCCGCCCGAAATATATACACTATGGGAATATTGCTGATAGATAAAATCTCAATATAGTTTCGCACGGAAAAATATTTATATAGCTTCGATAAAATCAAAAATTTCCGCGAAGATCCGAACAAACATCTGTACGAATCCATGTCGTTAAAGTATATACCGAATAGGTAAAAATATATTATTTCGAAAAAGTGTACAAACTTTATTTATTTGGAGGTTTAGGCGTACGGCTGTAGTATTGGGTCCGAAATAACTATTAGGATACCATGGAATAAGTGAGTAATGTGTTCCGTTATCGGTGCATGAAGCCGTTGAGGTATGGTTGGCACATTTCAGATTAAGTGTTTGCGCTTAGTAATCTGAGAGCGGTCCTGAGACTTTCTCGATTTGACTTGTGTTGATGTATCCTGACAGGTTTTTTGGCTGAAAACCATGGATTATAATCCAGTTTTTCGGCCAAAAATGACGTTACAATGCCCGACCAGGTTTTTCCCACAATTCACCCCACACCTTTGCGAGGGGTATTGAGAGTGATGAGGTTTTGGCGAGTTAGCCCTAATTACCTATTGTAGTTGCCTCTACCCAGCGGTTTTTTAAGGAACATTTTGCCCGTTATGTGTTCACAGACTCAAATCCGATGGACTCTTTGGGCCCCAAATATTCTTGGGTTTCTCATTTTTACGAGACGAAACCCCATGGCTAAAATATTAGCCAAGTTTTCGAATATTTTTTTTCGAAACCTATTTGTACCCTGTTGGGTTTCATCAGTTTTCGACCATTAAAACGACATTCGGGTGACCCTGATATGGTTTTTCTCTCGGTTTGTCGCCCGTTGATCTTGATTAGGGCATAATAAGGAGTGGTTGTCTTGGGCAAGTTTGGCCCCAACTACAAAACGTAGTCTGTACTCCTCTACGTACTCGTCTTTTGCGTGTCTGTCGGTTTGTTGTTTCGCCAGACCTCAAAATTCCTTCGTATAACTCTTTTGGGCCCACTTTTCCTTGGGTTCATTCATATTATCATATGACAGATGGTAAAAATTCGATAAATTTCCTATAATTTTCCGTGAACTTTTTTCATGATGTATAAACCACGTTTTTCTGCTAAAAAATGACGTCTTATTAGTGATTCGTCTTGGTTTTGCTCAAAATTTCTCCCACATCATGAGGGTGATGAAGGATGAGTCTTTGGAAAGTTTCGACCCTAAATAYCAAGCGTAGTGCCTCCTATGAGTGTTTTGACGTTTTGTTAGTTTATCGTTCRCGGACTCAAAAGTCCCTCATATTAACCCATTTGGGCCCCAAATTTGCCTTGGGTTCCCATGGTAAAAATTTTGGCAATTTTTGCAAAAATTCTAAGGATACATCATTTTTGTGACATGTAATCTACATTTTTGGGCCAAAAAAAGACGTCTTGGTGACCGGCTCGGTTTTGTCCATAATTTCTCCAACACCTTGAGGGTGATGAGTGATGGGAATTTGGTAATTTTCTTCCTCAAAAACCAAACTTAGTGCCTCCTACGAGCGTTTTGTTGTTTTGTCGGTTTGTCGTTCACGGATTCAAAAGTYCCCCTYCCCCTTATGGACTTATTTGGGCCCCAAATTTACCAAAGTTATGGGTAATTTGTTGGATCAATGGAGYCGTAGGAGGTCGAGAAACGTGAACATATACTTCCCTTTTGGTCCATTTCGGCAATCGTCTTAGTTTTGCTTAATATTTCTTCCACAACTTAAGGGTCGTGGGGGTTGGTCTCTCGCCAAGTTTAAGCCTCAAATATTTAGTGTCGTTTCTCCCATGCATGTGCGTTTTGACGTTAGTGAGTTCGAAGGAAAAGTCCTTTGATACATCATATCTCCTATTTTGTGCCCCAAATTTTGCATGGTATCATTATATGTTCATGGGAATCATGCATAAACTTTTTGGCTCTTTTAATAAAAATTGGTCCAAATACCTCATTTTCGTGATGTATAATCTATGTTTTTTTTACACCTATCAATGTTTTTTTTAATCATATTGTGCAAGTACTCTTTTTTTTAACCCTTTTTAAAAGAAACATAATTAATTAAACGATTTGTATTAGCTTATCATTTTAAAAAATTTAAATTAATGATTCTGTTATTTTTTTAATGATTCATATTTCTTAATATGATTTTTATAAATTGTTTTTGCTATTGCTCCTCTTTCTTTCACCCTCCATTTCAGGATGATGATGATGATGTGCATGATGATGATGATGATGTGCATGATGGTAAAGGTTAACTCATGTGATAAGTCACAATGGTGCATGAGCCAGTGTGTAAATCGTTGTGAACCTTGGGGTGGATTCATTTGCGCTTTCTTATGTTATAATGTGTGCAAAGATAAGTGTAATCCCCCCAATTTTGAGTGTCAATTTAGTTGTCTATCTTCTCGTTGCCCCCAACCTCAAACAACCTAAACACACCAGGTCTCGATCTTTCCTTACAATTATCGTATTGTATAATCTACTAATGATCTTTTCATTACAAGTTATCAATGTTCAAAGTTTTTGTAAAATCCTTTTTGTATATTGCACATGCTTACTTGTTGCTCACGTGTTTTTCTAACGACGAGAAGAAGGTAATCCGATGTTTAAATGAATGCAGGACCTTGCCAAAATCACTATGCGTCAACCTTGCCCCCAGTCCATGATGAGCCTATGTGGTTTGTGTGACAATGAATCGGTTTAATGAGAATGAGTTTAACTAATGAATAATGTATTGTTCATCATTGATAATTTTCAAGAAAAATGTGAGAATTGAATTGAATTCAATCAAATACTTGCATGAGTTGCATGTCTTCTTAGCCAACATTCTAGTATTTCATACATGAACTTTTATTTCTAATTAGTAAGATGTCTGTGTATATAAAGTATGCAATGCTCAAAATTTATAAAATTGGGGATGATATAAATAAAGGCGAAATGAAAATCGAATATCAGAATCTCCTGAACCGGAGGAAAATTTTAACTACTTGAATATCCCTCACTCCCTCAAATTATTTTAATGATATAATTACCACTTTCTTAACTACTAAAATGACATAAATATTCATAGAGTACCTTGTTATTCTCATCACCGCACTCCCTCATCATTTTTTTACTTGTAATATTTTTTCTTTTTGGGGATTCTAATTATTGTTAGATTTCCTATTTGCTGTATGATCTACATTAATTTTTATTTATTTTTACCTTTACAACTCTTTTTTTCACATCATAAACTCATAAAGTAATCTATTGATCTATTTTAATCTCCCTTGGTATTTGTGTAAATAGTGATACATATGTAACTAGTAAATTAACGACCTTAGAGGGGAAAAAAAGATATCAAGCAAAGTTAGCAAAAGTATAGTAACGATAGAGGAGGGTTTGGGATGGCTTTCCCCAACACGAGTTAGACATGCCCTTGCACAACTCCAGCGTTGATACGACACAAATAAACTAGGCCTACATGATCGTATTTCCAAATCGTGTGTTACGACATAAATTAGCTAGATTAGATCCTACATGATGTATTTCAAATCATATATGAACAACATTTGTAAATTTTGGATGAGCAATTAGGCACATTGAGTTAACCCACATACTTATTAAAATTTCAAACTTGCGACTTATTTAATCACAATAAAATTTTTTTTTTTTTTTTTTACTCATCACCAATAATAATTTTAATTTCCTTTTTGTGCCCGAATGAAAGAAGAAAATCGCAAAAAAAGGTGCAGTGCAAAAGTGTACTGGTAAAATATAGTGACACCTAAATCAAATGATTGTCATATCATCACTATCAGCTGAGAAATCTGAAACTTCTTTGAGCAAAATTGTATCATCTGTAAGTAAGATTTCTCATTTTCTTAATTATCTACTTGCATATACAGTATTATTTGTTATTATTCTACTTCTTGTCTGCTGCTTTTTCTCTCCTCTTTTTATACACTTCAGTGTCCTCTGCTTCACTCATGTAATTTGCTCAAATTTGTCGTACTTCTGAATTGTATGAACTTGCAATTTCCAAGTAAAGGTTTTTTAAGGTTTAACTTGTGTCAGAGTTTTTTTTTCAACTTTAATTTATGAACTATGATTTGATTTTGGTCTTTTGCTCTTTTTTCTGGGTGATTTGTATTAATTATGTCTTATTTTGTTGTAATATATTAGGTTGATGTTATTTTAATGAATTGGGTATTGAGTTGTTCTAGTTGCTTACTCAATTGGATCTGCAATTACCCAGTATTAATTTAAGTAAAGGGCAAATAGTGAGAGTTTGTGTTTAATTAGTCTTAAGGACGTTTATTGATCAAATTCAATTAGCTACATATTGAAGAAAATAAGAAAAAATGGGTGTATATATTTATTCTTTGTGGAATTTCGTGTAAAAGTGAACTTTTGGAAGGACTATCTACAAGTTAAGTAAAAGTTGTTAATCATTTGAGTTTGGCACAGTTTTAAGTATGAAAGTTAAGCTGTGTTATGGTAATTTTTGCTATAAAAATACTTCTAAAGTTCCGATCCTTTTCGTTCTTGTATTCTTGTTTTGGCTGCTCAATGAATTGAAGTTCATGCTATTCTTTACATCTTGTGTTAGGTGACCAGTTACCCATGATGTTTGTGGGTTGTGACTGGTGAAGAACATAAGTGATCCCATTATAGGAGGAAAGAATGAATTGTACTGGGAAGTATAACTAGAACTGATTCTCTATGCAAAGTTCACTCTACTCTTTTTCCCAACATTTGGATGGCATTCCCCTGTTGGTATCACATATGTGAGATATCTAGAGATCAGTTTCCTTGTGATGGAGCTTTCGGCGGATTGTGGAGATCAGCAGCATGTAATTGACATTGCTGTGGCTAATGATGCTCCATCAAGTTCAACTAGTTTTGTTTCAGTGAATCAAGCAGAACCTCTTCGTAGTGTAGATAGATCGTCAGATAGTACTCAACAAATTAATTCATCACTATCTCCATCTTCCGGAAGAATGAGCTCTAGAAACTCGTTAGTGGTGAGAAATGACTCGTATGCTTACAGCAGCCCACTGAATTCTGGTCTATGGATCTCAGTTGAACTGATTGTTACTCTTGCTCAGATTGTTGCATCCATAGTTATTTTGTCATTGTCAACATATAAGAGTACTGAAGCCCCGCTATTTGCGTGGGTTGTGGGTTATGCATGTGGCTGTCTTGCAACACTTCCTATTCTTTATTGGCGTCTTCGCAATTGCAGACGTAGCCCCRTCACTTCTGAAGCTACTACTTCCACATCATCTTTCCATCTGGAACAAGTTGATAGCCATGAGAACACACGTGTTGCAAGGAACAGACAAATGAGACGAAGAATTAATGTGAGGTAAGCTATTTRWTTTTTWWTTTTTCATGTTTAATGGCCATGATATGTGCTATATTARCACAGGTTCTTTTTAAAATTCTTCTGGCCTCCATACCTTCCTAGAGAAAAACTATGAAACCCTGAAAAAAARAGTTGAAGGAAAAATAATCATAAAGAATGTGCGATTGTGGAGGGAAGTACACACAAATCTCTGTAATAAATTTGGTAGCTCAAATACTAATCTAGATCATTGAGTATCAATCAATCAAAGCCTCAATCAAAGCCTTAATCTCACAAGTGAGGTTGGCTTAGTTTATGAAGTATAAACTAGTAAAATCCAACTCTTGGTTCATGGGAGCCTACATGATCGGGAAATTCCTAGGATATCTCAAGATATCCCAAAAAAAACTGTTTCACCCTCGAGGATATGGTAAAACTTTGGTTAGATATGATAAAATATTACATATCCTATCTTAATGAAATTTTATCATATCTAGAGTGAAATCATAACTTAGTGAAATTTTATGATATCTTATTGAAATTTTATGATATCGTCAAAATTGAGATATCTTTTGTAAAGATGTCTAGAGATATACCGGGCAACCCTCTAGTTGACTCTGAAGAGATGGATGACAAGAAAGTAAAACCAAAGAATAGCAGTGGCAAGCCCTTTATCTCCTTGAATGAGCTCTTGCTGTTCTGTTTATCATTTTTAAATATTTGAAAAAATGTAGACAATTAATTGTTGTCCAATACATTAATACTTGTATTTTGGTTAAGCCAAGCAGAGCTTTAGAAAACATGACTCACAAAGCTATCTCCAAATGCGAATATGATGTGGTTTGCAATTTTCAGTGACCTACTTTATGAATTGGACTTTGGCATATAATCATAAGAATACTAGGCACATTTTTTTTTAAGTGGCAGATACACCACAAAGTAGAGCGCATGAGACAATAGGTATGAAGTAAATAGGTCGTGTAGCCATGATTAACTCGCGTGTTTCCAACACCATACATTGCGATAATACAGCCTTTCCTATGTCATTATGTGATGCAGTTCAAGTGATTTTTTTCTTCCTTGTTATTCAATTTGTATTGACTGTGTTTTGCTAAAAAGAAATCTCATTTTCAGACTCAATGGAATAGTTGAGCACTTCAAGATGGCCTTGGACTGCTTCTTTGCAGTGTGGTTTGTTGTGGGTAATGTGTGGATTTTTGGGGCACATTCCTCTCCCTCTGTAGCTCCAAAGTTGTATAGGTACATTATCTAAAATTGATCTATATGGGAGCTATTAACTTTTCATAGCTTCCATCACCTACTTTAATCTTCCTCTTCTGTACTTTCACGTGGACTGAAATCATTGTGCCCTTAATGCAGATTATGTATAGTTTTCCTTACCTTCAGCTGCATTGGGTATGCTCTCCCATTTCTATTATGTGCTACCATTTTTTGCTGCTTGCCCTGTATAATTTCAGTGATGGGAATTCGAGAAGATCTYTCGAAACCCAGAGGAGCCAGTATAGAAACAATTGATGCTCTACCAACCTACAAGTTCAAGCTAAGAAAAAGTGAGAGCATTGACGATGARCAGATATGTTTGAAAGCAAGTAAAGATGGAGTTTTGGCTGATGGAACACAGGATGAGCGTGTGATATCTGGTGAAGATGCAGTAAGTTATATGTAACTTGTGTCAATCAAGGACCAATTATTTTTTTCAATAACTCGTTCAGTTTAATTTAGCTTGTTGATGGGACTTTTAAAGCGTGCATGACAGGATTTTTTTTTTCCTACCACCTTCTCTTCTTTAGAAAAATTAACAAAAAAAAATTTAAAAAATTGGAATGCTATTATCAATATAGGTACAATCTGATGTTTCTCAAGTGATTCGTCTGCCTCATTAAACATTACCACAACATCTTTCTACCCACCAAGCTGATTCGTGCCATTTTCATGTCCATTCTGGCCTCCTTCTCTTATTCCTCATCCCTAAGCTCATGCTTTCTTTTCTTTTCAATTTGTTTTTTTTTTGTTTATAAGGTAACTCATATGGTTTTCCCTGTGTGTCCTTTGTTAATGGAACTTGGTGCAGCTATGTTGTATTTGCTTAGCCCCTTATGTGGAGAACGATGAGTTAAGGGAACTACCTTGCTCCCATCTCTTTCACACCGAATGTGTGGACAAGTGGTTGAAGATCAATGCTTCATGTCCTCTGTGCAAGCTGGAGATTGGTGAGGAGAGAACTAGCGCGTTGTCATTTGACGGAATTGATAGCAGGCGTCAACRTTCGAGTGATGAAGGTGACCTCAGGTTAACCCCCACCAATGTTTGATGATGTTGAATTATACATACTCAGTCTCACACAATGTAATAGCAACCTCTCTTGCTGGTTAGATCGAATTGTAGCGAGATCAAATTTCAACTTTGTAAATTTTGCAAATCGGTCTTGAAATTGTTGAATGGCCTTTGATAGATTTGCCTTGTGAAGGTATGGTTCGTTTCATTTTTGTTTTATACTCCGTATTAGCTTAAATTCTGTTTCTTTATCATTTCTTGTTTGCTAATGATTATGTTAATTTAAGAGCGTCTCCAAGAAATTATAAAAAGCTTTGCAATGCAMTAGTGTTTGAGATGGAGGAGAAGGATGTTATAGATATTTGTCCTTTTAGTGCGTCTTTTAGTTTTTGTTTTCGTGAGTCAAATAGTGTTGCTCAACGTCTTTCCTTTTGGGCGATTTCCAGTTTTTGCGGTGAGGTTTGTATTCRACTGTACGAGTCTTAAATTACTACGGAGTAGACCGGAAGTAATTGCTTTATATTGTGGATGATTGTAATTTTTATTATTTGAGGTGGTGGAAGATAATATCTTTGCTAAAACTTGCAACTATTCAGGTAACCATAAACTATTGCAGTACTCTACATTAAAGAGGAGTTAACCTCATGGACTACAAACAGATATTCTGTTTGGTCTAGCAATGGAAAAATGGGCCAACAAGACAAGGCGCGAATCAAA
>SNQN01003247.1:22126-63381 GCA_008642245.1 Bassia scoparia
TTAGGTAAAAGAGTAAATGTGTGAATGAAATTTTATGGGAAATAGTAATTTTGGGTGAAAAGATTGGGTAAAGTAATGAAAGTTGACTTTAGAAAGGGGTAAGTCATTAATGTTAGAGTAAATAAAGTAGGTAAAATGTGAAAARGTTATTTTTAGATTGGTTTGGAACAACTATTTAAAAACATCCCAAAATAGAAACTGGAACAACTAAAAAAAACGGAGGGAGTATGTATATTACACGTTTGGACAACAATGCAAGATGTCAAGTTTCCCAAGTACAGAAGGTTCAACCAGACCTTGGTTTATGATAAATTGTCTACTCTGAGCTGACAAACCATGACTATTGTACAACTTCCATTACCATTTTTGTGTGAAAGAAAAGTCAACACTTCCAATTTATACCCTAGACAGCTAACAATTGTACAAGTCTAAGACTGTAAATTGTGCAGCCAAATCTTACAAGGACATATTTAGCCAAATTTGAAAGAGAAAAAACCCTTTTCATGAAATGTTAGGGTATACTTCCTTTTTTTTTTTTTTTTGAAATAGTGACACTTTGAGAAAAAATGTGTGAGCTTTTTGGTCATAGTGTCATGTGTAATGTGTCACTATTAAAAAAAAAAGGAGGAAGTACAAAAAAGACTAATTCCAGTATTAGATACATGCACAAAGCAACAAAGGAAGTTATTCTAAAAAAGACTTGACAAACTTACTTGATGCTGCATCCTTATCACCCAAAACACCTTCCAAGAGTTTATGAACAGCGATACAGTCCTTAAGCTGCCATCGCATAACAGGGCTAGGACCTCCATTCCTGTAAATACATTTTTGTTTTAGTGCCTAACAGTTTCAGACAAGGTCACTGATTTCCGCACTCCAAGTTAATATCCGCACACCAATTTAGCGACTGCCAAAGCGGTTGCTAAATTGGAGTGCGGAAATGGTTGTGGAGTGCGGAAATCAGCTCCCTTCAGACAATGGTGAGAACAAAAGATGAGATGTGAGCAAATTACATTGAAACCATATTACTAAAGGATTCTTCAATCAACTTAACAGCCTCAGCTTTCTTATTTGGTTCCAAAAGATGAAGCATTTCAGCAACTGCGGCTCTGTGCATCAAGGAATCTGCAGTAATAGCACAGAAACTGTCAGCACATACTGAAAAAAACAAGAGAGATAATGGAATGAGACTGGTGAATTTCAGAAAGCACCTTCATGTTTCTTCAAGAATGACATATTTGCATCCATCAGAGATTTCTCATGCACTTGACTATAAATTGGAACAAAACATAATCAGTACAAGTCTAGATAAATCAAATGGTCTTAGGCTCTTAGCCGTGCCAGTTCTGACAGCTATATAAGTATATGACCTGATAGATGAACGTTCTGCTTCTAGAACATTCCAGACCAGCCGCTCTGCATCAGAGACAGGAGCAGGCATAGAATTCACCTTGTTGAAAAAACTTATCTGAAACATACATATTAAGTTTTCAGCGGAAAAAAAAAGTAATCAACCGACGCAAATCAAATGTTGCAAAACTGGGGTATTAGCAAGATATTAACAGCCTGTTTGGTTCAATATTACTAATGGAAGAGAAAGGAAGGGAAAGGAAAGAAAGAGAAATTAAGCTTATTTTCCCATGTTTGGTTCAAATGGAGGAAGACAGGAAGTGAAAGGAATCCATTATTTGGTTAGACATTAGTATAGGAAGGGAAGAGAAATAAAGTTTATTTTCCCATTTTTGGTTAAACATTAACAAAAAAGAAGGGAAGGGAAAGAAATGGAAATTAAGTTTATTTTCTCTTTCCTCTCGAATTCCCCCAATYTTGGGAGGAAAGGAAAGGTAAAAAACTGTAAAAAAAAACTTTCCTGTCAATTCCTTTCCTTCCCCACCTTATTTTTCTAATCAAATGGCGGAAAGTGTTATATTTCCTTCCACTTCCCTTCCCCCCATTTCCTCCCTACCAAASTGGGCTGTAAATGCCCACCACGAAAAATTTACTCAAGCCTGGGAAGAGAGAGTACCAAACAGCGATGTGAATCTGGGTTTTCAGCATCCAGCCTCAATAAATTCTTCACAGCCTTCAAGTGAAAAAAAAAAAAAAAAATCATGAACGCAACAAAGTGATAATTGGAACATAATGGCAGACTTTTGATGAAAGAAATTACATTTTCTATAACTCACTACTCTTTGAAAAACAAGTTTGCCGATGCACTTCTTGACCATTTACACCATATTATGCAAATGAGTAAAAATTACACTTGGAAACATATAATGAGACAAATTAACAAATTACAATGGACTATTTTATTTTTATTTTTTAAAAAGTACACTATCCATTGATTTTTCAATGCAATTCATTTACATTCATGTCTGCAAACATACAAATTCGACCAGTAATATACAATGTAATTATTTAAAAGTTGCTAAAAAAATAATAGAAAGTTGATATTCTGAATGTGTAAATCGATATTAATTTAATCATATTTAATATGGTAACACTTGTCCTTCATATGGTTAATAATGAGATTTTATATCTTTAAATATTCACATTTTATAAGAATGAAATAATGAGTTATCCTAAACTCCAATATGAAGACCAAATACCTGAAACGCAAGTAATATTTTCTGCTTTCTCATATTCACTTCAAAGGAGAGCAAGTGTGTTTCCACAGAATCTGCTGAATTTTTTTGCAAAAGCTTCAAATACTTTGTCGCCTCCATCATTGGGTCTTCAACCTACATGAATAACACCTCCTTGTAATTGTGAAGTAGTAAAGCTTTTCCAACAGTTGAATAAAATACAGAAGACCGCTACCTAAAATAAAAAGAAGAAAACAAAGGAACATCTAAAAACAAATATACAAAAAATAATGAACCTGTAATAGTTTCTCTCCGTGAGGATCAGGATCCACTGCTTTGACATTTCTTTTCCCAGATTTCGAGACATTGCTAGTTGTTTCCTCGTTTTTACTTTCTGCCTCCTGAAAAGAAAACGATATTAGAATTGCCAACTTTAAGAAATTAAATCAACATTTCTTTACAAACAAGAAAACATACTTTCTTAGCTCGTGCTTCTGCCTTCCTCTGCTTTTGTCTCAATTTCTTCTTCTGAGCAGGAGGCAACTTTGACATCTCCTCATCTTCTTCAGCAGCTGATTTGGAAGGGGCATCAAACAGCTTTATATAGCACCTGTAGCCAAAAACAAACAATTAACACAAATAAAATAAAAATAAAAAAAGAGCCATTAAAAATTCTACCTTCAAATATCAGAATTACACATGAACTTCTCATATTAGAATTAAGTCAATGACTGACTCGTACAGGTGAAAGACAAATAAAATTACACATGAACTTGTCATATTATATACTAAGGACTGACGAGAACGGGTGAAAGACAGATATACATTTCACCATCATCCAAACGGAGGAGATTTTMACCTGATTGCCCCAGATGCAGCTTTGTGGAAATACGAGTGTGAATGCAGACGATCCTGGAATTTAAGCATTTCCACATACGTTCTCAGTGTCATTTTTCTTAGACAATAGGAGTGAAAATCAAATTGGTCCTCTGTTATATCAGCATAATGCTTCTCCACTGCTAAGAACTTCTTTAATGAGCGTCCAAGATCACCTTGTCTGAAATAGCTCTCACCAGATGCAAGCTCATACCTTTCATACCATCAGAAACAAAATGGTTGACTTTTCCTTGTCTACAAAACATTGTATACAACACTGGAGCAAGATAAAAGACATACCACATGCACTGCATGTCATACAGATTATTATGCTGGTCACCATCTTTAGTGAACAAGACCGCAGTTTTTTCAGCTGCTGCAACCTGTACATATGTCAAAAGGTAGAAATAAAATACGGGAAGAATTTCATAAACATAGAACCTCCGGATCCAAAAAAGTTAAAATTTGGTAGAAAAAGGAGTTAAACTTGTGTTACCTCATCAGCTTGCAACATACGCTTGACACATTCACTATTTATGTAACGATCAGAAAGATCCATGCATCGAGCTTCATCTGCCAAAGCAGCAGCAGCCTTCAAGTCACCTGCATGCTTCAAGATTCGGCTCTGTAATAACATGGATAGGAATCGGCAGTTAGCACCATAGAATCTAAACCAAATTGTACACGACAATATTGATAATTTTGATATACTACAAGGCATCAATAATAGAGGGGAGGGCAGTTAAGGAAATCTATATTTAGTTTGTTATTAAAAGCTTGTAGCACCTAATTGAGATTAGTTATGGGTAATTTCTAGAAATTGAGCTAATTAGAGAGAGAATTAGGATGTTAAACATAACAGAGTGAGAGCTATAGTGAGAATATGAGCATCCTCAAAAGCTTGATAACTATCATAGTATTCATCATTAGTTTTCAGTATCAACTATTCATCCATTAATCAACAACTACAGCCATTAAACATCATTTTCAACCCTTATAATTCTACTCTACATTGCTTCTTAATGGAAATAAACAAATAAAAGTGTGTCTGAATGAAGTCCAAGAAATCAATAAATTGAAATGAAAGGACAGGAGAAACCAAGAAACAAACCTTTACAGTGTACAGGTCAATCACTGTCGGGGTGTGATTTATAGCTTCATTAATTCTATCCAGTGCAATGTTGTATTGACCACGTCTATCATAATGCTGCAAAAGCCAGAGGTAAAGAAGAGCAAAAGAAATTTCAGAAATAAAGATAAAGAGATTATGACTCTGTAGCATATACAAAATTATATCCGACAGAAATACAGACCTGTGCCACCAAAAACAGCATCCACATTAAGGTAGAAGGAGGCTCTTTTTCATCTCTGTGAATGGGGAAAGCAGTTATTAAAAATCAAAATCCATCCTAACGAAAAACCAAATTAATTAACTTCAGAAATTTAAAGGAAGACATTAACAAACAAAACCATTAAACTGCCACAACAGTATGCTAAAAAAGAGTGGCCCAGATTATCAATAACCAGACAAGTTTGTATTTGCCTATCACACATTGTAATTTTCTCAAATAGGAGCACAATGCACCAAACACTACGTGTGGAAACTACAACACACTAACAGGCAATAGCAAGTACAAGTTGGTATCCAAGGAAAGACTAATACAAAACAATTAAAAAAATGCACCAAAATTCATTTAAGCATATCAGCCACTATTAGTAACAATCCATTTCACAAATCCAATTAACTTGTCGAACATACAAGCATGTCAAATCTTATTGTAACAATACAGAAAGCATAATAAGTAAAATTTACCTCCCAGGATAACATCCTGTTTTCCTGATTGAACCCTCAAAATCCAAAAATAACTTCTCCAAAATGTCCGCCTGTTATATAGAAAGAACAGAGAAGAGCAGGATTTAGAAAATAAATAAATTTTCCAACACCCTTGACTCCACTCCTCGTAACAAAGCTTATGCAGGTGCAATGTATGCTTTGTGGGAGATCCTTGGTTTTCAAATTTGGATTGACAGTACTTAAAGTAGAGTAATATTGGTTTTAGAATGATGGAAATGGTTTGCATTGATTTCAGGATAAATCTGGCCAAGAACAAGGCACACTCACTCGAATATCTATGATACTCAACAAGATTTTTGTCCTTTGTTGTTCTTGAAACGCTTATAAAGACATACTTGTACTCGACTGAATAAGACCTTGCTCAACTGAGTAATTGCAGCAGGATAATAAGAATGCTCAACAAGGAAATCGTCCTTTTCCAAACTATTGTTTGTTTTGATCTCAACCCTTGTTATATAGTCAACTGTCAGAGGCTAGGATTGTGACTTGAGATTAGAGTTAWGTTACATGAGTATTCTTTCTTTTCTATATACAACCACCAACCTTTTCAGCTTCGTTTGTGAAAATACTGATGATATATGACTTTAACAATTATACTGATGATAAGGATGCATGTAGCATTACCTAATCCTTTCAATAAAAGGGACACTGACCTTTCCAGGTTGATCGTACAATGGAGACAGATCTGAAAATAAAGAAGGAACTCCCTGCAACCAAATGAAGACGGAAAATGATCAGATAACGATAACAACCAGATCTAAATTAAATACTCCCTCCGTTTTTTATCAAATGTTCCATACCAATTTGACACGGAGTTTAAGAGTTGATTGGGTTAGATAAAATAGATGAGTAAGTTAGGTAAAAAAGTTGAGTAAGTTAGGTAAAAGAGTAAATGTGTGATTGAAAATTTTTGGGAAAAAGTAATTTTGGGTGAATTGATTGGTTAAATTAATGAAAGTTGACTTTAGAAAGGAGTAATTTATTAATGTTAGAGTAATAAAGTATGTAAAAAGTAAAAAAGTTATTTYTAGATTGGTTTGGAACAACTAATTGAAAACATCCCAAAATGGAAAGTGGAACAACTAATAAAAACCGGAGGGAGTATAATGTAGAAAAGAAAGGCATCATTAATACCTTGGTTAGCAAAGGTTGAATATAATTGTGTGCAGCTTCTTGAAACTTCTCCCCTTGTAGAAAATCAAGTGGAATTCGCTAGTAAAGAAATTACACAAATAAGAGTTAAGAATAAGAGGTTAACAAAATAATAGAAGAAGAGAGGAGAGGTCACATTTAAAGAGAAAAAACCAGAACAAATGAGTCATAGTCAATGAAACATGCCACTAAGACAGATTGATAGAAGAAAAGGCAGCAATAAAATTATTAAAAAAATTATTAATTAATCTTTATCTCTATACTAGTGTTTTGATCAGGTTGTGGTTAAAAAAATCCTCACCAGAACATATTTCCCTTTTTCATCAATTGTAAACTTCCGTAACTGAATGTGCAAATCTTAACTTCCAAATAAATTTTGAAAATTTTAATATCACCATATTTTATTTTATTTTTATCATTCTCCATAATTAAGGTGCCAAAAAATGTCAATATATATATATATATATATATATAAGAGTTTTTATACTAATTATTCAATAAGACTAAAATAATCCTCTTGGTTTTATACGAGTTTTATAAACATAAAGAAATAAAATATGAGCTATTCAAAATAAGTTTTCAAATTCTACATCTACTCATGGCAAAATACTTAATCTTTATATTTTATATCATTTAAAAAGTAACCAGGTAGCCTGGCCCAGAAATCTAGTTATACAATAAAGACRTCTAATGGATGACAGATAAAACTCAGAGGCAACTAGAAACACTTAAATAATCACTTTACAATCTGGTTGGGCAATCAGATGAGACAGGTGTCAAAGAAAGAATAAATATAGAAGACAAAGGGAGAGTGCTGAGAAAGGAAGAGAAATAGGATTGATGTAACTAAAAAAGAGTAAATTTAGCCTCACAATGACTAGTGAATAATATTATAGCATATCCTTAAAATAAAGTGAGAGTAACAAGCTGGGAAGACAACGGGAACAAAAAACCACTTTTACTCCCTGCATCCAATATCTATGTTGTGAAAACACACACACACACACACACACACACACACACACACACACACACACACACACACACACACACACAAATAGAATAGTCACAAATTTTCAACATAAAAAAATATTGAAGGACAAAATTATGCATCGGCAAATTGGAAAGTCAATATTGTATAAATTTTAAGAATGAAAGGGAGTATTTAGAGAAAACGTAATAATCAAATTCTAACCTTAGCAGCAGATGACCATTTATATTCCTTCTGCAGTGATTGATACAAGGCATCTAGTTGCTCTATTTTGTCAGCTGAGTACTGTCCTTTTTCTGAATACAGCCCTAGACATTTTTGCAACCCTTCATAATATCTACACCATATCCGCAACATAGAGTAAAAGAAAATAAATCAGTCTCCTCCCACTTCTCAGCAAACCCAAGAGGTTAAAAAAAACAAAAAAAAAACCAATGCTGTTCTGGTCTCAGCTATGCTAAATAGATAGCAACAGAGATTGATGCTAAATAAATCTAATAATGAATCTTAATTAGTTGAAATTTTACATTAACTTAATTGGTATAAATGACAATTACGTAGCTCCAAAAAAATGAGAATATAAGTGTTAGTCCAATCGAATGTTTAGACACAAAGAAACTACTCCATATGTAAGTTTTTTCATTATAATTGTTTGAAAATTGATTTACTATAAGGCTCTGTTTGTTTGGACTAAAGTGGACCTCAACTAAACTAAATGGACCTAACGTGAACTGAATTGAAATATTTAAGTTAGGATTAGTATTTTTAACTATTGATTAATGATATATGTTGGAATTAATAATATATCCTTGGATTACTATTTAACCAGTACTTAAAAAATCAACTTAGGATTTATCTTAATCTTGGGATTAATATTTAACTTAGGATTAACTATCCAACTACTCCTAAACGATATATGTTGGGATTAATATTACTATTGATTATGTCTTGGGGTTAATATTTAACCATTTAACTTAGGATTAATATTAATCTTAGGATTAATATTTAACTATTGATTATGTTTTGGAGCTAATATTTAACCATTTAACTTAGGATTAATATTAATCTAGGTATTAATATTTAACTTAGGATTAACTATTGATTAACTATTTAACTTTTGTTTTGGCACGCATTCTAAGGGAGAGATTTAAGGTAAAATAATTTCTAACACAAACAAAGAATGAGATGATACGTTACTAGTCATAAACATATGTTACCTAATTTGCTCGTTTAAACCCTTAAGGCTATGTTCAGTTCAACTTATTTAAGCACTCTAGTGCTTATTTTAAAAAAGGTTCAAATTAGATCGGAAAAATTCATATTAGTTTAAAATAAATTAGATCAGACCACATCAGAAAACTTCATATCARATCAAAAGATACTAAGACCATCTACATCAATGCCAAAAAAAATGCATCATCCCTCTCTTTCTACACTTTCTCACTCTTCTTTTATCAAAAAATATCACACTCCATCATCCATATTACACCAATGACAACAAAAACAACTTATCATCCCTCCCTCCCATACACCAGTTTTTTCTCTCTCTACCCAATTAAAAAAATAGACAATGTGACACATGGCACACTATTACTAGACTAGCATGTCAAAAGTTGGAGTTTTTCTTTTAATAAAATCTTATTCGAGGCAACTTAGCAAGCCTATCAGATAATACACATGTTGATTAAGAATACAAGAGATATGAAATAGCAAGCACCTATAGTTGTCAGGATTCATCGATAGCAACATCCTGTACAGTTTTGTAGCTTCCTCCATACGATTAAGTTTCACAAGTAGAGAAACCTCCTGCTCTTTGTATGATAATCTATCAACCTATAATCACAGCAATAAAGAACCATCAAAATTTAATTTTGAAGGAAACGAAACTATATTCCCTACCTAACATTTGAGTTTACACTTCGGGACCCAACTAATAACTTTATTAATTTTTCTTACCCACATATAAGGGTGATAGGGTCCTAGTCTCCTAGATAGTAGATACTGTAAAAATAACTAAATCTTTTTATCACTAATCAAATCTACCTTCAGTTTTCACTCATGACTACTATCACAACTGTTTTCCTATTCAATTTTTAGAAAATGAACAACMACAAATTGCTATCTAAAAGTGAACCCACAATTTTGCCTTCTCTTCGCTGTAGTTCTTCAAGAGCTTTCTCAAATGAGCCACATTCTTCCAACAACGAAACCTGGATAAATGAAAATATGAAATTTGTAAGCATCATGACTTGATATAGACACATACAACAAACTACAAGTAGATAATGATGGCCAAACAAACAAATCACCAAAACCAAAATACAACCCTTGTCTCACAGATGATGGGCGCACTCAATAGTGACCAATGATAACCTACGTAAAGTGTAAACGTAATCTATTCTTCCTCTAGACCTTAGGTTTGCTGACTTTCACCACTAGGAGCGATAAATCTTTATAATTCACATCATATATAAAAATTCAGAAAAGAAAATTTTGAAAGTTCAAAAGGATACCAGTCGGCTAATAAACATCAGAAAGAGGAAAAAGGAAAACAAAATCCAGCAAAGATGTATCTGAATGCTACAACATGATAAATTACATATAAAAAAACAAATTAATCTGAAGCATATACATTTCTTTCATCTAATTGTACAATGATTCCCAACTTTTTGGGAATTCCAGCACATTACTAAAAGCTGAACATGAAACTCAAGTGGACATTACACAATTGTGTGATAATTTTAAAAGAGYTCAAACAAATAGAACTGAAGGAATAAGCTTGTAAGGAACTGCCACAAACAAAGTACCTTGTACAGCAGCATTTCACTATGTTCGCCACGCTCATTGTCTGGTGGATAATCGTCCTCCAAAGTTCCTTCATATGCCTCAAGAATTTCAATTGCCTTTGATGTACTACAAAGATAAATGGGAATGATTAGAATTAAGACAATAAAACTTCAAAGCATTAAAATGTAAACAATTAGAAAGAGAAACAGCCTAATGAAAAGTAATTAACAGATAAAATAGGTACTCCAAGCAAGGCGCAACGCTTCACTATAAAATAAAATAACCRATAAAAAATTCACACCAAAAAAGGTAAACGTTTAACTCTCAAATGACATTGCTCTGTTGCAATAAGCAAAAGCACTTTCAGAGGTACCAGATTCTCCAGATGATAACAGGAAAAAACTACAGAAAAAAACTCACAATTTTGTAACAAATACTCCGTATATGCTTATGACTGTCACTTTTTAATCATTGTGGCCTTTAGACACTACCCTCTCTCACATATTGAGAGCATTCATGGAAACCATATTCTTAGAAACTCCATTAACTAAAAATTTAGACGAAACAAAAAAACAAAGGGAAACAAATCATCATAATTAATTCTGACTGAAAAATTACAAAAAAAAAAAAAAAAAAAAAAAAAATCTACTGTAAAAGGTTCCGGCTTACTAGACCACAGACCACAATTAATATTGAAGTATTGAACAGTAAATCCATCAACAAAAAATTGGACACGTCACGGGAACCCTAAATAAAACAAAAGGTTAGCTGCCCTTTAATTTTTGAAACCCATCCAATATTTAATCAAGCCAACTATCAACTAGGAAATAATATATGCGGGCATTATAAACCTCTGTGCTCTCCTTGACAACAAAGCTACAACTGCTGCTATAAGCAGGTTTAAAAGCAGTCCACTCGTTAAGCAATAAGCRCATCACAATTKAGCAAGCAATACTAGAACAAGCACCAAAAAAAACTAAAGCAACCTGAACATAGATAATTTTTGTTTTAAAACATTGTGCCAAGAAAAGGCCGGAAAGCTAAATATCACCTAGAATTCTTACTGGATTCGTATCACAAATATATGTGAAAACATTTTTTCAAACATCCTTTGAGCTAAAGCAGTCTGACAACAATAGGAAAGACAGCCACAACGAGATAAATTACTTTCTGGACTACCTACGCATGCAATTAATAAAACAGCAGAAACAGTCACCTTACAAAGAGGATTATGGAGAAATATACAAGTCTTTGAATAGAACTGTTGTCCCTGAGTTGCATTTAGCAACCCCAAGGTCCTCAGCTATATCAACAAACGTGCAAGTATTTCACAAGTATTAAGTATTAACATAGAAAACCAACTTCAGAGGAGAAAAGTATTTCACAAGTATTAACATAGAAAACCAACATCAGAGGAGAAAAGATGTATACTTTGTGTTTAAATGGTGTGAAACTGCAAAGCCAATCCAATTCATTCGATGATTGGGCTTCAAGCTCAACAGCCGCTGCCTTGTCTCCACAAAACCTATCAAGTCACGCATTTGAGCCTGAAAGAAACGAAAAGAGAGAACTGACTTAATGCTCAATAAAAAGAGGGGGAAAAAAAGGCAATTAGGTAATTTGAGGGGATACTCCAGACTAGTTAAAATTTCGTTTCCCCGTAACAATTTAGTAACACTCCCTCCATCCCATTGTTCTAAACTTCCACATTTAGATATACCAATATAATTATCAAGTTTCCAATACTAACAAACTAAAGGGCTTAAAATGTCAAAGAGCTAAATGGTTAAACGTAAAAAGTAATTCAAATGAAGGAACACATGAGACAAATAACATTATCTTGGCGTCTCTATGTTTTAAACTTAATGTTCCTCTTTGCCAGACAAAAAAATCATTCTCTTACATATCATCAATACCTAAAAATTACTACTAGAATGGAACATAAGGAGTAACCCATAAGAAGAAACTCGTAAGATGTAATGAATCAATAGCTCYTTAACTACTAAAGCATACCTTTGATGAACAAAAAAAAAGGTATAACTGACACTAAATCTAACAAATGATCATTTTTCTACAGAAATTAATAAACTAAAAGCAAATTTGTTCATAATATTTCCAAGAGAAATGCAATCGATTGACAATGAAGGTCAAACATCACATTACCTGCAAGAGAGATAAATCCCGCAGAATTTCAATGTTATCAGGATCAATCCTCAAAGCATTTCTGTAGCATTTGATGGCCTCCCTGTATTCCCTGTCTGAGCGATATAGGAGACCATAAACATGCCAGCAAACATGACTTTTGAGATCATTCTGCACAACAACAACAACAACAAAACACATTTAATTCAAAATATCACCATATATAACCAAAAAAGCATGTCGCAAGTGGAAAGCATTCTGACCTTCAATCCAAGCCTAACAAGCTCATATGCTTCTGCTTTACGGTCCATGCAATTCAAAGTTAATCCTTTCATCGACAGAGTCTCTGAAAAGCATCGCAAAGACGATAATATAAATCTCTATGATAATCTGAAAACGACAGCTCACTACCTTTGAATAGCAAAACTAATCAGCTAAAATAGAATATTAGAGGTTTTGAAAGAATTGAAACAAATACAAGAAAATAAAACTGATCAGAATATCCCTCTCCATGTCGGAGTGAATTTCAGGGGAAATTCAATGTACAAACTGAGCAAAAACAGTGGATACCGGCGAACCGATTTGAAACCGGCATTTCCACACCCGGAACCGGTTGTGTTGGTACCGGTTCCGGATCCAAAAATGAGGAACGTTCCGGGTCCAGGTAGTGAATATTTGGAACTGATGCCACCAACTCCGTAATCATGTACCAGGCACGTGTATTTTTAGTTTAGATTTTAGCTTTGAAAGTGACTAATTGAATACATGTGATGAGGCCCAATGGAATAGCCCAAAATACATAAACTAACATTCCTATTTTCTAAATTCTAACCCTAACTTTCAGTCATTCATTTCAGATTTCACACAGTCACCCAYTCCCCCTCAAACACTCCTCCTCACGCAGGTCTGCCAGTGACRCCGCTTTGCCACTCACGAGTCAGCCACTCACGCCACCCAGGCCGCCTCGCCTCTTGTAATTATTCTCTGTTTTTCTTTAAGTTTAGGAGTAATTTTATCTTGTTAGAAGCAATATTAGATTGATTGATTGAGTTTTAAGTTCTAATTAAAGGAATTTTGATGTTTTAGAATTTTGACATTGCTTAATTTGATGTTTAGGAGTTAGACAAACAGTATAATTCCATGAAAATAAAATTCTCAAACTATATGTCTATATATTGCTATCGACGCCAGTGGTTATAAATTATAAAAAGTTTAGCATTATATCATTCTCATACAAGAAGATAAGCTCCGTTGCTTTTCAATTTAAAAAAATATTTTTTTTTAAAAAAAAAAAGGGTTTTTACCGGGTACCCGAATCCTGTATCAAAAAACTAGAACTCGTTCAATCGGTTCCGGTTCCAATTACCAATCCCCCGCCAGTTTCGTTTCCACAAAAATAGACCGGGTACCCGATTGTGCTCAACCCTACCTGGAACCATAAAAATAAAATCCAACACATCCATCATAATCACCACCACTCCTACCCAGCATTCCTTTAGTCTCCACCACCAAAAACAAACTAAAGTTTCCTTATTTACCACAAAAACTTCCACTTGCAAGGCAGCACCTTTACTTTCCTCTTAAATATATTCCCCAAATAAACTAATTGTGCATTTAACATGCCAGTTCATATACTAGAATTTTCTTCTAAGCATTGGGCTATTGGCAGCAAGCTACACTCAAAATTTAAACCACATACTTCTGATTTGAAGGAACAGGAGAGATAGTGGAAAAAAGGGGGTTCAAGTGATAGGAGTAAGAAATAATTTACCGTCCAAAAACAAATGATGCAAGTAATTTGTAACTTCCAAAAAAAGAGAAATTATAAGGGCAAACAAATGAAGTATAATTTATTGTCTATGAAGCACGGAAACAAGAATTCCTTCTAATGAGGGAAATTAAATGCTTCTTTAATGCCAAGATGAAATCAAAAATAGTTAAGTATTCTAATATGCCATATACACATGTTCCTCATGAAACGAAGCTTAAAATGAATTTGAAAGGCCAGAGGAAGGGCTTAATGAAGACAGTGACACCTACCACTCTCTCCCTCTATTATCAAATCTAGTATGTTGCAAGACTAGCAAGAACTCTCCAAGTCTCCGCTTAGTGCACGACATTGAGAGAGAATAAGCAACTCATTGCCTTGGACCATTGCTTCTATCAATTTGACTCTTCCTTAGACTTTCTGTTTTCTCAGATTAACCTTTAGCATGCAAATTGATATGATTAACTTCGAAAGAAAATGGTAGGTAATAAATTTAAAAGGGGAAGTTGGTCACTTAAAATCAAGGATGTTGGCTAACCAAGTTTTATGGCCTATATTCATAAACATTATTGAAATATACTACCTTTTCAAACACTCTTAAAAAACAATTGCTACCTTTAGTTGCTAAGTAAGGTCATTATATAGATTCACTAAGGATTACCCCATAATTACACCCAAAACTTATTAACCCCTGGTTAAATCTACCTATCTCCCTAACTAAGTTCAAATTACAACCCCTACATTCTTTCTCATATCACCTATCTCTTCGCTTCTCCTCTATTAACTTTCTTTGTTCTTTTCCAATAAACACTTCCAAGTGATAATACGTTCCAATGTATTTCTTCATTCTAATGATGTGGTTAGAGGAGTTAGGAAAGATATAATATACTCCCTCCGTTTTTTTTAAATAGTTCCACTTCTCATTTTGAGATGTTTTCAAATAGTTGTTTCAAATCAATCTAAAAATAACTTTTTTTACTTTTTACCTATTTTATTTAATCTAACATTAATGAATTACTCTTTTCTAAATTCAATTTTCATTACTTCACTTAATCTATTCACCCAAAATTACATTTTCCCAAAAAAAATCACTCACACATTTACTCTTTTACCTAACTTACTCAACTAATTATCTAACTCGATCAACTCTTAAAAACCGTGCCAAATTGGTTGGAACATCTAAAAAAACAGCGGGAGCAAATGGAGTTGCATGAGGATGAGGTCATTGATTGTACAAGATGGAGAACGAGGATCTTTGTTGATGATTACACCGAATAATCATTTTTGGTTAATGTAGCTAACCCACTTTTGGGATTAACAATTTGATTGAGGATTTCAAATAACCAACCAGCAYGCTTTCTCAWTTTAAATTTAGGGTCCAATTTTTGGGGCTTTTTCGAATAAAAATAATTAGAGTTTAAAATTGGCTATTTCTAACATTAGAATTAACATTTTAAGGCTTCAAGTTTTAAACTTATAATCAACAATAGAGTATATAATTATTGTATGTTAAAATATTGAGTTTCCTCAAAACATTTGCAATGTAGAACTGTAGAAGATTAAATAAGTACATCCCAAAGTGTTCACAGACAAGAAACAAAGCTCGAATAAATGGTAAAATTGTTTGACTAAGATTCTAACACTAATGTTTCAACAATGTAATAATCACCTAAAACTACAAGCTATGTAAAATGAAAGTTGATGATAAAGCAGACAGAAAATTAGGAAAATCTCAAAAATTACAAATGAGAGAGAAGAGTGGTTGGGGGTAATTTAATTTTCTAATGATACTGGCAATCAAGTTGAGCATAGTCACTTGAAAAGGCTTCATGATATTTTATTTATAAATATGACAGTCAAGCTCTTGAACAGTCTGAAGTTTAAACCATCCCTAAACATCAGCACTTCTAAAGCAAGCAATTTTTAATCATCCAAAAGATAGCACAAAACAAGAGCTCATTKTCAACTAATTAAAGAACATAWATTCACATGACAATGTTAATGCACATACCTCCATGGTCAGGAAACTTTTTCAGTATGGCATCTGCAGCCTTCAATCCCTTCTTATACTGCTTCGTTTCGTATGATTTCTGAAAAAAGAATAAAAATTTATAAAATTAAGGGGATACATAAAGAATTGATTCTATCTAATGCTGCTAAAAACATGATCCTTCTTCCGCCTAACTGTAGAAYAGAAAGATGCTGAAATTTAWTAAGCTCAAAAATTAACAATCAACCTAAAGAAGCTTAATTCCAATTGCTTGCGTTGCTACTATGAGCAAGCAGTCGCGACGAAACCGAATACTCATATCGTATGCATAAGGATGACAGAAACGCTAGCAAAAGATTTAACGAAGCAATCAACTAATTTGAGCAAACAATTAAGCATTGAACAAAAATTTTTAAAAAAAAAAAACTGTAGCATGCGATGAAGAAACACTCGCAATCAATGCAGATAAAACCTCTATAATACCTAAAAACGACAAAAATTCCAAAAAAAAACGAATCAGAAACAGCCGCAACAATTGAACACAACAATTTAGGGTTTTACGAGAGGAGAATTCAACGACGCAAAACACAACAACAACAGCAGCAGCAACAATATCAAAAAATCAAAATCAATTGAAGATTGGATGAAACGGCGAGTATAGCAGTAAGGAGGATAGAGAGAGAGAGAGAGGAGACGTACGACGATGAGCTTGAAGAGATTGGCCTCCTTAGAAGGAAGCGAAGCACCCATTTTCGCCGAGATTTAGGAGGAAGATGACGAAGAAGGAGTGACAGTAAAATAAAATTAAGGGCTGCGAAAGAGAAAGAGTGAGAGAAAGAGAGAGGTGGCGTTTATCTGCTGCAACCCTACTGAGGTAAGAATGAGAGAGTGTGAGGGAGAATGAAAAATGAATKAATCAATCAATCGATTTGCGTATTCTCATCACCACATATACGACGATACCGTATTTGTATTTGTATTTGTACTCCGTATTTGGTAGGTATTGTATAATGTATACTACGGGTGTATTATAACAAATACGGCGTATTCTTAGGGTTTATTTTGATAAATCAATATTTATTRGGGGTGCCTTTTCTTTGGTGCATAATGGCATTGTTAGTRATAATGTAAAAGAAATTCTCGTCAAAAAAATAAAAAATTAAAATAATGTAGATGAAATTTGATCTCAAGTCTTGAACACCACCTTATAAAATTTAAAATAGTAATTAATAATCACGATTAAGGTCATAGTTAAGTCTTCTATTTCTACCCGACAAAAGGTCTTCATTTATGGAATGTTAATTTTTGTATAGTTCATTGGAGAAAGTCAATTGTTAACTCAGTCTCCAATTTAACTACACTTTTAATACGAAGTACTGTTTTCAATCTATTTAGTACRTTTTTTTTTTACCCAAGTCATATTATTTCTTGTAATTTCTTTAAGGTGGAAGCATTTAAAAAGCATGTTCTTTGAGTATAATGTTTCTTATCAACTTCGTTTAGAATCATTTGTTGAAAACTTTTGTAAAAAGGTTTTCATTTTAATAGAATAATAAGTAATTCTTTATGTAGAGGTGATCAAATAAAGCATAACCATGTGTGTGGTGGTGATGGGCACCCGAACCTACATTACAGCCTGAAAACTCGCTTGGCCTATAAAATACCTTAGCCAAGCCTTAAATTTTAGGGTCATAATTCAACGCGCCTCAAACTACAAGGCAAAAAGAGACACCTTYTTTTTTTTAGCCCAAACCCTAATTTGCTCACCTCTATCTTGAGGTGTAAGAATACATTAATTGCACTTGATAAGGAAAAAAAGTGTACATCAATTGCTTAAACTAATGATATTACTTAATGATTCGCTTCTATCTATTTTGAAATTATGTTTGGTAAACTGTTGGTATAGAATTGATGCCTAATTTAGGTTTTATCACCTTAGACTCCTTTGGCCTCTACTTTTTTTTTTTTTATGGGAAACAAACTAATTTATTAATTAATATCATCAATTACAACCATAAACACCTCATTAGGGGTCTCCTCAAGCCAAATATCATCAATTAATTTAGGTTTTATCACCAAATTGGTCATTTGGCCTCTATTCGCTTAATTTTTATTTTCATTTTGAGCATTTTTTTTAGATAGTTATAGAAATGTCCTATTAGACCAAAACTCAACTCAAGTAAACCCGACCCAACTTTGCAAATAACVCACCTTAGGAGTAGGACGGAAATGAATCATTTTGGTTCATGTCATAAGATGTGACAAAATTTTATGCTGACTGTCACTAGCTACCGCAACCCTCCTCTTTTATCCAGGCTTGGGATTGGCAATAGGAAACCCACTTACGGAGCTAGGAGTAGGACGGAAATGGTAAGGAAAAATTCTCACCTCCAAAGTGCCACTAGTGGTGTTTACACAATTACACAACATCAATGTTGMTAGCCTTGCCACKAAACTAAGTACTATTTGGCCTTCTACTCACTTGATTGCATAAAACTAATGATGATCGAAATTATGCCTGGATTTGGTCTCATACCTTTCGTCTCCCTTTGGCCAAAAAATACAACTCGGAATTAGATTGGTCTCCAAAATGCCTGAGCAAAACAAGCCAAGGTTGTCTTGCTCGATGCAAATGAAGAATAACAGCATGGCAAACTTGATTGCTCGACGTAAAGATTTCCATACTTTGCACCATGGCAAGTTTTAGGATGTGCAAACTTGATTGCAAAGCATGTTAAACTACAAATTGAACCACAAACTGTTTTTTCAGAAACAGCTTCCACACAGTTTCTATAGCACCTACAGATTTGTAGGGAGAAAAATTCCAGTACTCAAAAACACAAACTTTGTCCAATTAGTCTGATCCTAATCGATGTTCTCAGTCAGCTTCTCTATCTTCGACAATTTTTCACAATAATAGTTTCAGAGATGATCGAAGGAACAACTTCATGCTGAACAACAGTCCTTCCACTGCAAGCGACATCTGCATCCTTAGTGTCCTATATGGGCATATGACTATACACAAGAGAAAAGGGTTTTCTAGGATCTAGGTAACTTTGAAGCTAAACTATTGTAAGCATCATTTATTTCATCCTCTGTCATTTCAATTGTTTCATCACTCTCATAATTTGTTGAATTATTAGTTGTGTCAGCAGCCAAGCGACTTTTTCCTTTCTCTGTGTTATGGCTTTTAGACTTTGGCTCATGGATGTTCTTGTTAGAACTATCTGAGACCCCCTTCAGTTCCACCTCGTAAATCTTCTTACATATGAGAGCCTGCTTGTGAAGATCATCTTTGGAAGCTGAGGAAGAACTTCCAGCAGCTTGCACTTTTACCAATTCTTCCACCACACGAGGGACCATGTTCCACTCTTCAGTCAAATGCTGTAAATCCTGGACTCGAAATTGAAACAGAAAATCACAAAACAGCCATATCAGAAAAGAATAAATTTCTCTTACTTATGCTTCAAAAGGGATACCTGCGCTTTGTCAAGCAAGTCTATGGCATCTTGCAAACAGGTCAAAATCCCTTCAGCTGCTACATTCTTTATCTCACTAGGTTCAGGCTGGAGAAAATTACAATGAAAATCAGCTGCTGAGAGTATCCAATCATTTAAGAGATGTTATTTCAGGTGACGCATAATTATTTGCATTCAGTGTAGCATACAGCTATTACTTCAGACTGTTCACACAGCCACACAAGTATGCTGTTGAAAAACAAGTACACAATTATACAAGTACGGAGTAATTTTTAACAAGTCCTTTTCAACATCTTCTTTCTTTCCTGTATCTACAATGATCTCTGTAATGCTGTTGAAAGATAGAAAAGCATGAGATATTGATGATAGCGCAAACACGGTGATTTCTAGTTTATATTCCACATGTTCAAACGCCATACTATCTTGAAAGTAAAATTTTAGACTTCAAAAAATATTAATGCCAATTGCCAACCCCACTTGTGGGACTAAGACTTTGATTGATTGGTTGGAAATAGATGAGTGCCAGTTAGCAATAATGCAAGGCTAGAAAACGAGAAAACCAATTGAACAAACTACAAAGGGTAATTTGAACAAAAAAACAAATGAAACCTTGGATATAAACAATTGGTGATCACATGTGAAACTAATAATGGACTGGTGAAAATAACCAGGGAGACTGCATACACTAGCCTTACAGTAGTAAACATCAYCAAGCATGCTAAATGAAACTAAAATCTCACACGGTAATTATCTCATTTTTTCTATCTCAATTATAAACTATGAATACTGCTCATTCCATTCCTCTTTTCCCATCTAACTCATTACTGAAATCTCCTTTACCAAGCAAACATCTGATTGAAATATTATGCTCTTCCTATTGAGCCCCTCCCATCAGACCAATTGTTATTGTTGCACAGTCTATAAGGCCAATTCATAAGAGCATGCTACTATACTTTGCACAAAAGTAGACATGAAAGGTATACTTTAGATTCTTTAAAGTTTAAAGGTAACTCACTAAACTACCTTTTGACAAATTCCTCTGTATATAATGGTATGGATCAACATGGTAAAGATAAGAAGATAAGATGTAATTCCTCATATTCTTTCCCTGATTTACTTTTCTGGGGTCATACTATTTTGAGCTTAAACTCCCATTAATATAAAAACATAACATTATCATGTGGATCTTGTCAGATTCTTCATAAAATGTGGTTTTCGAACATCTATTAAGCAATAAATAAAATATAATACTCCCTCCGATTTTTAATGTTTTGTGCATTGTGTTTTATTCCATTTTGGTACACACTCTCTCTCCAATCTATTTTTAAAAATAATATATATATATATATATAGATATATATTTTTAACCTCGCCTTCCCTTACTTTTTCCCCTTTCACACACTCTCTCTCCAATCTATTTTTACTTTTTGACCCAACTCACACTATAATACATTATTCCTAGTTTTTCTCCCAAAATAGTAAATGCACAATACATTAAAAAATCGGAGGGAGTAACAAATAAGATTACAATTAAATGTGCATCTTGGAGACTTTAAAAATAAATGGACAAACAATTATAGAGGGAGAGTGGCAAAATCATGTTGATTGGCAATTGCCTTATTCTTATTGAATTACAAGGGTATGGCAGATGTATGAACAACGAAGCCATGAAATGTTCTTGAGTGTGCAGTACACATATTGTAAACTTATTGAATGTCTAATATGTTAACCAACACTACCCTAAAGACTCTAGTATACAAAAATCCTGGAACAAATTCCTAGATCCAAAGCTGAAAGATTTTGCATTCGCCTTCCATGTTACTTTTTTACACACAAAGGTGGACTTATTTGCTAATACATTGTTAAAAACATTTTTTAACAAAGTATGGAGTACATGAGTTCAAACTTGAGAAAATGAGCAGCAACCAGTCAGCCAACGTAGTTCCAATGAACTTACAGGGTTATGAGGTTAAAATTATCAGGCAAGCCTGCAAATGGGACAGGAGTATAGGACTGAAGGATTTATAATGACAATACAGAATATAGCAAAAGGCTACCTTTCATGCCCATCTCTCCTAGAAATTATAACAAATCAATATCATGATGACAAGGATACTTTATGTAGTTTAGAGCAAAGTAGGGAGAAAGTAGTTATGTTGGTGAATCAATTAATCAACCAAAGCCTTAATAACAAAGAGGGGTAGCTACATGAACCAAGAGTAACTATTCCGTGCAAAAGTTTACGTTGATGAATGACGATGAAATAGAACATTGTTTACTAACTTATATTTTAGGGTTTTATGTAATATTTTCATCCAATCAATCCAAGTCAAATTTCTACTTCTTTTTTTTTTTATGGAAAATTTCAAGTTCTTATATAACCATCGAATTCACTACTTCTTTTGTTTTAATCACCAATGATTATGTCCATTTAACCAATCTATATACAGAAATCAGTCACAACCTTAACAACAAACCCACTACTTATATAGTAGAATCAACTTTTTAAACTTGAATTGAAGTCACAAAGTTTACCGTTTTCATCCTGAACTTTCAAGCCACGTGAGAGTACTATTCAAATCATCAACTGCCCAACTTCTTCACCTTCGAAGCAGAGAATTTGTCTCTGAGACATTTTGGTTGTGTTTCCTCTCAAATCCTGCAGGAGGGAAAAACTTGCATCAAAACATTATGTGTGAAAAAGCAAGTGAATGCAATAGGTTCAAACCTCCTAATTCTGCCTATAATCTAGATATTCCAACAGAGTTGATGTTAAAAATAGATAATATATGCCAGCCATTGAACAAGGACAGTCAAGAAAGTCCGTATGAAATCATAGGTCCAAAACTCCAAATTCTGCATATAGTCTAGACTCTAGATATTCCAACAGAGTTGATGTTACAAATAGATAATATATGCCAGCCACTGAACAAACACAGTCAAGAAAGTGCATACTGAAGTGAACAACAATTAACTAACCTTTGGTGAGCCCAAAGCATTTGGCTCATCTTCACGTTGTTCCRTTTCCTGGTTGTGGGATCTATTAGTCTGGGACGTCTCACAGACTGCATGTGAACACAGAGTTAGCCACCAGAAGAGCGGATTGCACACAGCATCATGCTCCAGTGCATGCAAAAGTATACACTCCCAAGGTGTTGAAACTAAATATATGCGAACTGCATATCTAAAAGAAAGCAACAACCGGGAAAAAAAACAGAAAATATACCCAAAGATGATACACATCCTAATGAGATTTAGGGGAGGTTGTATGCATGACACCTAAATTGGTTTTCAACACCAAACACATTATTTTTTGTGTGAACCTGTGTCACAAGAGCTGTTCTAGGCTCATCCCTAAAGGAGAACTAATAATAGGAAGAAAAAATGACTAAAAATAGCCTCAACAATGATGCACCCAAAATGTTCCCACATTTGCTGCAAGACCAGAAAAGAATCCTAGCAACAAAATTGAACTTTGTGTCTGCGTTGTACAACACAGAGGAACATGTAATCCACAAAGCTCAGGCATCTAACACAGTATAGCAGTGACCCCTTATAAAGCAGCCTATAACTGTAAACAAGAAGGTGTTTGAATAAGCAGATATAAACATATAGTCCTCACTCCTCATTACCTTAAATGCATGTCATAGTTACAGTGAGGATCAATCRTGTTTTAGGGGAGGAAATTCCTACCGTCTCAATCCCAACCCTAAAACCRGGTTTTTTAATAAAAATTTATGGAAGGCAGGGGAGTTGAATTCATTATACCTGGGTTCTCTGAGTGATTTATGTTGCTTTTCCGCCAAGGTTTACCAATGTGCATAAGATAAGTTTCAATATCAACAAGCTTCTTCTGGGTATAGCACTCTGTTATCCAATACTGAAATAAGCACACTTAAAACAATAAGATTAACGACTTGTCAAACATGAAGTAGATCAAAGCAAACAAAAGAATGAAGTAAGAGTGAGAAATTATAACAAAARGCTAAAAAGATTAATAAATAAAAAACTGAAGCCAAAACAAGGTTATCTTATAACTCTATAAATCTAATAGCAACATGAGGAGATCAGAAATGATAATAATAATTTCAAGAAAGATGGTGTTATACACAATAAAAACTACAAAAAGAAAGGCAACAATTTTTTATATACTTTGTACTTAATAAAGAAAAATGATAATTAATTGTTTGGCGGATCTATTATTAGTTGCAGGGTTCACTGACAAGCTAACCTCCTCCACTCTCCAACTACCCACTACCTGCACAACAAATGAGCCCCATCCACTATAACTTCGCAAACTAACATGTTGTACACCTTAAATTAATAGCATTGAGCTAAAAAAAGAAACAAAACTACATATGTAAGTATGTAACAAATGTGAAACAAAGTTGTCTGTTATCCTAGTTTTTAGATTGTTGCATTATGGTCATCTCATATCTAAGTGCTTCAGTTYATGTTTGTTCCATTTGTATTTCTATTTCTTTCCATCTTTAGGTWTTTTTTACAATCTATATACGGAGTACTTCCTCCAGGTTTTTTTAATGTCATGCACTCACACATTTTATTTCACGCTCTGCAATGTAATTTTTGATTAAGAGAGAGATTTGGGGGGGGGGGGGGGAAGTGTCACAACTAATTTAAAACTTCCTTAAATGGAGAGTGCCACATTTTTTAAAAAGATGGAGGAAGCATATCATTGTGAGGTTCTACGTCCTTAAGGCATGGATATTAAAGATTTTTGTTCTACCTGCATTCCCATATAGTTGTTAGCTTGTAACGTTGAAATGGTGTTCCACCTAATAAGTTGTCCATTACCTTGTATTCAAGGAGGTTATGCATGTCAAAAAAAATACAAAAGAACTTCAAATGAGAAAACAAATTCCCTTTAATGAACTTAGATGAACAAAGGACCTCCTTGTTTACCCTCTCCCAATTAAAAAATAAGAGCAACATGTTTATATGTTTCATAAAATCCTGCTACWATGCTCCACAGAAAAAACTTGTAATTCATTTTGTAAAATGACTGTAAAAAAACACATAGTAAATGAGACTAGAGCTCTAGAAGTGAGAGGACAGAACAGGCAACTCTCCAAGAGGCACGGTCACTGGCAAATAACCTTCCAAAACAAACAAATCCAAGGTAAACCCATATTTCCCAATGCTTGATGCTTGACTCCGAAGAAGACCATTAGCATTACTATATATAATGCAGTGCACAGAAGCAAACAACCAACATTCCATAGATAAATAAGCATATAAAAATGCAGCGCAAGATTAATATTCAACCAAAAAGAAAGGGTGAAAACCTTTGATACAATAGTTCCACCATCTGCTTCAACCTGCCGAAACTTTGGGGTATTAGAAAATGCACAAACCAAAAGAGTGCATTTTGAGTTCCAGTCTGGCTGATATTCTGCCCCCATTTCTAATGCCTGTGACCGCAATATACCACGCTCCGGATTCACAAAGCCCGACAAAGAAAAAACTACCCCTTCCTGTCCACACACACATTAACACTGATTAATCATTTCTTCACACCTATAAATGCATCACAAGAAAATATATMAAAWCACAACTCGAAACATAATTGTACGCCATACCAAAAGCTTGGAGGAATCCGGTTTCCTCCTCTTTCCGGATTCCTCAGCGTTATCTTTCACTCCTTTCCCTYGTCCTCTTGCTGCCTTATGTGAACTCCCCACTTGATTATCATCATCTTGCCTACCATTAACCTGTTTATCGCTGCTTCCATCGTCTCTTGCACTCATCCAAGAAGGCAGGGCTCGTTTTGGAGCCTTATCAGCCCCAGTATTCGGACCTGCCTTCGAAGACGACATAAATATATCAAGATCACTCCCCTACTATTCCAAGCTCTTCAGGCTGAATACAGTTATGGATGAAATTAAAGCTCYGAAACACAACACATAAACAAAATGCAACCCTTTATGTCAATATAACCCTACATTTGGAATTAAATAACAAAWTCAAAATTAGGGCATGAAATCATAAAACATGCACCCAATTTCTGATAATTCAATATARCAAGGATTTCACAGCATATAACAAGTACCTAAACTTAGCAAACATGAATTCAATTGATKAAAAYTTATGAAATTGACTTGGGTAAACCAAATTATATACAATTCAGATCAATGTCGAATTCACATTGAATCATATAGCATGCGTGTGCAAAATCAAACCAAATTTAAACAAATAACCCCACTTTCTAAAATGGGTGTCTAATTAAAAGCTTAAATTACTTCTAACAAGGAATTCATCAACAACTACGACTCAAAATTATCAACTGCAACTGGATTATTTACGATAAAATTAATGCCAAACAAAATGGTATATCTTATTTCACAGTTCAAACAAGATGCAATATGCTTTTTCTTCTTCTTTACTATGTCGTTTCAAAACAAGAATTGGGTATGTTAGAATTGTACACGTATATTCGTGTTATTGGGTTGTGCATGCTCTCGAATCAGAAATCCGAATAGACTGAGTCAAAATCCGAAATTGTTTATACACCGGGATTTGGTGTTCCCTCCCTCTACGAATAAAAACAACAATTCTTTTTTTGGAGTAAACAAAAAATAATTGTACACTTTTCTATTTTGGTCAGAAAAAGAATGTCTCAATTGTTTCCAAATTTTTTGTGTTTTCCTATCATTTTTTTTTTTGGCAACGACTTCTATTAAGGATAATTTTTTTCTTAATTATAATTAACTTATTTAAGCAAAATTAAGTAAAAAGGAACTTTGTTGTTTTTATTTCTTGCAGAAGATAAGAGAAAGGAAAAGAAATTAGGTTTGTTTGATTAGATCATATAGTAAAAGTAAGAAATCACAGAGGGCGTGTTCGATCGTGTTCGTCGTAGCTTTTAGCGTCTTAACTAGATTTTAAAACTCGAGTACTTGATTAATTTTATTTAATGTTCGGAACAGGTAGCATTGGGAGCGATTAGCGTTAAACGCTACTTTTTTTCAAAACGCTAGTAGAAGTTCGCTTTTAGACTTTTAACCTTTAAGCTTAATAAAAAGCTACTTGGTAATTAATTTGATTCTACTATAATACAATCACTACTGTTGAGAACCGCTTTATATTAAAAATAATAGACGTAAGTTCAATAACCGTGGTGGATATATTGAAGTGATGATGAGAATATACGAAGTATAATTGGGTCTTCGGCAAGCCTAGCTATTATGAACGTCAAATGAGAGAATTGTGAATTAGTGTCTAAAGTCAAATTAATATTATATTACGGGAAGTGGAACACAATGGAATGGAGAGGATGGAGTAGAATTGATTAACATATTATCCGGCCTGAAAAAATGAGGGTTTTGGGCAACCAAAGAACAACCATTTTTTAGTCCAAAAATCGGCCCGCCGTATAAGCTCGTCTTGGCCCGCAAGTCCATTCATTTTGGGGCGGGCTTTGGGCTAGACTTTTTATAATACAAGTCCGTCCCGTGCCCGTCATTTGATCACACTCTAGGATGGTAACTTGTAAATATGAAGTCCAAATCATATACAATACTACGAATACTAAGCAAACTCCATCTAGATTATACCCGCGAGTAAATGCTCGACTTTTAAATAAATACAAAATATCGTAAATAAATCAAACTTTTTTTTTAAAATGTGAGTTATTTCATAATAGTGATTTATTTGTATTAAATAAATAGAAATATAAATATGTAAATTCATATTTATAAATGTTTAAAGTTTTACCAAAGTACAATTATTAACCTTAATTAAATTTTCTTATATTTTTTTATACAATAATAAATAATAATAATATAACAACAAGAATAATAAATATCTACATTATTTAATATATATTAAGCAGGGGAGCAAATGGTGTCCCCTAGGCATGACTGATCGCCTCTTATTAAATATAAACTACTCCGTAATTTAATTAAAAGTTACATTAATTATCCACTTCCTATATAAAAAATTACAATAAAAGAAGGTTATCAATTTACCCTATATCAACTACTACTTAAAAAGTTCAAACATTTATGGTTTAAAAAGTTATGATTTAAAAAACATTTTTTTTAAGAAAAAACACAATTTTTTCAAAAATTACAATTCAAAAAGTCAAATTTAAATATAGTTTTTTAAAGTTTCAATCACGCATAGCTGCACTAAAAACTAGTCTAATCTAATCTAATCTAATAAATATACTAAAGTAATCCCACCCCTTCAATATTTCCCTCCAATTTCCCTCTCCATCCATCTTATTATTATTATTATTATTATTATTATTATTATTATTTTTATTATTATTATTATTTATTATTATTATTATTATTATTATTACATTATTTATTAACATAAACATTATAAGAAGACATTTTAATTAAGGTTAATAATTGTACTTTGGATAAAACTTTAAACATTTATTAAATTGATATACATATATAATTTATTTATTATCACAAAATGAAACATTATTATTAAGAATAATCATATTTAAAAAATATGTTTTGATTTTATTTATAGTATAATGTATTTCTTTTAAAGTCGAGCATGTTGGCATGCTGCTGAATAATGTATAGTTTAGTAATTAATAAGGAAGAGATAGAGGAACGGGATGAGAATTTGCTATTAATATATGTTATTAGATTATATTATTACATAAAAAAAACGTAAGAAAACATTTAATGAAAATTAGTAAATGTGTTTTAAGTAAATATTTACGTATTTATCAATTCATATGTAATTATAATAATTATATGTTTTTTTTCAAAAACGTCACTTTATCCCCTTCCCCTCTATAATGTGGTCTCTTTTGAAATGATAATTACTATAATAGCCTTACATTTTCTTTCAATTGCAATATGCCATTATTACTCCTCTCTCTTCAATTACGTATTCATTGCTTCCTCTTCGTTTATCTCATTACTTCCTTTTTTTTCCTGTTCTGCTTCTTGCATCTTTTTCCATTTTTTCCTGCTCTTGTCTTTGCTTTTGTGTGCCGGTGGTGTTGTATTTTGCGATCCAGCAGGCCTACGGGTTGTGATCTGTTTTTGGTTTGCTTTTCGATTTCTTCTGTTAAGTTGTGAACCATGGATCCCAACTTGGTTTTTCCTGCTGGTAGGCTATATTGTGGACTTCCCTGGACTATTCATGGATTGAGGTGAGTGTCGTTATTATTTGAGCGGTTGATTTCTAAGGTTTACTATTTTAGACACTTGATTTCTAAAATTGAGCGGTTGATTTCTAAGGTTTACTATTTTAGACACTTGATTTCTAAGGCCATTTTAATTGGGGTTTTCAACTTTAATTTATTGATTTGTTAAGGTTGTGATTCTATGTTGTTGCAATGGTTTCAAATTTTTTAAGATCTCAGAATTCTACATATTAGATACAAATTTTTGGCAATTGTGTTCTTTGGCTCTCTTCATAATTCCTGGATTTTTTGGGGTCCCAAATAAGTTGTCAACTCCATGAAAGTCATGTCTTCTCTTATAGGTCATGAAAATCCAGGTATATTGGTGTTTAATGGCTTGCTTCCCTCCACCTACCTACCCGAATCAAGTCCCCTCCCCTCTGCTTTGCTTCCTCTTCTTCTTCGTTTTCTCTTCGTTTTCTTAATGCATGTTCTGGATTTGCCTTTCTTGTGGTGAGGGTGCTGTAAAATTGCAAAACGACGAGGTCATGGGTCGTGTTCTGTTTCGTTTCGATTACGATCCACTCGTTGCACTGCGAACCATCCATCCTACTTGGTTTCATCCTGCTTGGTTGTTTGACTGTGAGTTCCATGGGGGGCGTTCGTGTGCATGTGGTTTGTTTCGATACATGGATCCCGATTGGGTCTGTTTGCGGGTTTGCTTTGTTGTGGACTTCGTGCTGATTTTATGCAATTCTAAGGTAAATTTTTTCTGTTTTCCCTTTGATTTTTGTTGATGTAATTTATGTCATGTTTGATTTTTGTTTTTTTTTAAAAATTTTTAGCCTAATCAGAGTTTATTATCATTTTAATCGTTGAAACTGATTTTCCTGTTTGCTATTGATTTTTGTTAATGTAATTTATGTCGTGTTTGTTTTTTTTTGGATTGAATTTTTAGCCTAATCAGTTTGATTATCCTTTTAATCGTTGAAACTGGATTGATTGTGTTTGCAAAATAGAATTGAAAAATGTTCAATTGATAACATAACATCAATTTTCTTTAGAGGTGAAGTTTATAGGAGGAAAGGGGGGAGGTCAGGACTCAGGACGTCAGGTAGTAGATGATAGTTTAAATTTTTTTCTTAATCATATTAGGTGTTTGCGGCATTTTTAAATTTTTCACAGCACTCTAATTGAGACTCAGAAAAAGCTAATAGTGTCATCTTACGGTCCCATGCCTCAGAGAACCGATCTCAGACGGGATCTGACAGGAGTGGATGGAGCCAAACCATGATTGAAAGCTTTTTTTACAATGATCGAATTTTGCGTGTGTTTGACTCGTCTAAATACACAGAGTTAGGTTCAATGTTCTGTTGTTTGGAACTCTTGTTTGAAACATTTTTGTTTCAGGCTTCATAAGAATTCGCTTTCATTTCGGAGTAAGCTGGTTTTGTGAGACGTATCAATGGAATTGATTCTAAGGTGGAAATGAATGATTCAGCCACTTAATGCTGCGGAAAAATGTCACGGGCAAACTGCTTCGCGTCTTCGAAGGAAGAGGTATTAATGTGGTTGTCTTGAATGTGAAAATTTGTGTTGCTAATTCGGGTGTGCTAATATGTAATGATGCTGTTGCTATTGAGTTGACAAAGGAGGTTATGTTGAACATATTAGGCAGGTCAATGACGAGATGATGCGATCTATTGGAGAAGTTGCAGATTGATAGACCATCCTCGTCGTTGACAAGTTTAAGAGAAAACTGTTGTTATATTGTTGTTTTGGAATGGCAGGTAATTCACTCACAAATCAACTAGATTTCAGTCAGAAAGTGCATTATTGTGCTCCTTTGCATAATCTCATATGTAATATTAACCAATCTTTATTGTGATTTTGAGGTCTTCTTTGGCCTACTTTCCTTTTAAGCTTCATAATTTTATTGCGAAACGTTTGCACTAAAGCTAGTTTAAAGTTTAATTTGATGTATAGAGTGGAGAAACAATATGTTTATGCGCGTTAGGCTCGTTTACATCACATGTTTTAAGCTTCGTGGGCTATGTGATTAATCTCGACCCAGCTGTTGCAACTCTTATACCATTTTGCTGCAAATATTGATATTAGGGACACTGTCAAGTACAAGGACGTATGAAGCAGTTCAACCTAGGTCAAATGTAGAGGATTTTTAACATCATTGAACCTTTTCGCCACAAAGTTGACGAGGTAAAGCTTGAAATACGTGGTATTTTGGCTAATGCATCTTTTTCCCATATTCTTCTCTTATGGTTTAAATTTGTATGTATATGCTGGGTTCTTGTTAATGAGATACAAGAGTTGTTGGAATCCGTGGTTCTGAATCTGTTGGTAGATTTAGAATAAAAATTTTAGTTGTTTACCGTAACTTTGAGCTTTATCTACTGCGTCTAATGTTTTTAATCTGAGTTTAAATGTTTCTGCAGAGGAGAGTGGTGGCACTGCGAAAGCCCTTCCATTTGCCTTTGCACCCTTTTGGGTTTCACTACTTATGCAACAGGTCGGTAATGGGGCTGAATTGGCTGATGACTTACGCCCAACATCATGTGTGATGAGAGAATCATATGACCTCTTATTCACCATCTTGTTGGCTTAACATTCGCCCATGCTTTGCCTAGCAACCTTGATGCTCTTAGTGCCCCACTTAGAGCAACATTAGGACCATATCCATGAGAGTTACTGTGGTTCACCTTTTAGTTACATAAATTGAATATGGTCTGTACAAGTTTAAAATTCAATAAAAAAAAAGCTTGTTCACAACTTTGTTCATTTTCATGCTTTTTGTTCAATTCATTAATGGAATATGACTGTACAAGTTTATAAATTCAATTCCAAAAAAAAAGCAAACACGACATAAATTCTCTACTTGCTAAGAATTAACACTTTGCTAGAAGTGTTATTTACTTAATTTCCAATGAGAATTCAATAGAATGAGGTTGGCAACCTTAAGAGTCCATCGATCACTCTCCTTTAGCTATTGTGTTTTTTTGGAATCATGTTAGGTGGTTTTATACATTATCATTTATTTTTGAGCTGATTTATTGATAGTTGCATGTTTCTTGAAATGCTTAAAGGATTCACGTCGTTCGGAAACATAAATTAGAACAAAGAATTTGATATAAGTATAGCTCTTATTGATTATAGGTAGTAAAAAAATTTAAACTAATACATTTCTCAGCTTTCTTTAATACAAATAACTATTTACCAAATAAATCAATTAATTATATTTTTTATAAAGTATTACAACGTGGAACACGGCGCGCTTGCGCGCGCCGTGTGCCACTAGTTTTTAAATAATTACGAGTTGAAGTGCAATTTAAAAATATCAATGTGATCGTATACTCGAGGAATGGGTCTGGAACAGTGGTTCCAATCCCACCTTTGAGATTCGAATCCCCGTACCCTCTCCCCTTGTAAATGTAACCTGTCCTTGTGGTTTTTTCGTAAATAAAAAAAAAGTGATCGTATACTCGGGGATTATTTAGAGCATATGTAATGGTATGTTCCCCAAATGTTTCTCTCTCCTTTTGACACCTCACTTCCAACTAACTTTTTCATTTATCTTACTCAATTTTAGGTAACATCCTTGCAATGGTTTGCTTACTCAAAACTTTCTCCCTCCAATTTTTTCATGGCCCACCACTTTTTCTCACTCAAACTCCTTTTTAATTCATCTCAATTATATACAATAATAATTGTCATATATAATTATTATTCAACAATTTGATAAATAATTAATAATTTAACGACTAAATAAAATTGAAAATTAATATATACTTCATTTGTTTATTTATTTATTTGAGGAAWCTACATACTTCATGTCYGTTACATTAATCATTAATTWGTACATTGATCTATCAAATACGTTAACTTAATTGAAATACACAATAAAACTTGAATGCTACGTAATAAAAAGGTACAGATAAAGTAGTTCAACACCGAAATTTARTTGAATCTTACTGGTCATACCACCCTTGACAATGTTGCCAAATATGATGAACCAAGTCTTTCTTCAATTAATTGTGAATTTCTCTATCCCATGCATCATCTCTTCTCTTCATGTATTGCTCCAAACTTAGATTATTCAATCGGCCGACTTGTACGTTGAAAGCTCGTGTGCTTGTAGAAGATTCACMAACAGATTGTATGTTTTCCTCTTCAAATTCTGTTGGGTTTTTGTAGTTTTGGTATGTATCCCTCTCGTCTTCAACAATCATGTTATGAAGAATAATACAAGCCAACATTATTTCCCACATTAGGTCYTGATCCCAAACAAGTGATGGTCGTTGTATGATTGCAAAGCGTGCTTGCAAAACTCCGAAAGCACGTTCAACGTCTTTCCTAACCGATTCTTGACGTATCGTGAACAAAGAATCCTCGGGTGTGAGGGGTAGTCGAATAGCAGGGATGAACACAACCCATTTAGGGTATATTCCATCTGTAAGGTAATAACCTTGATTGTATGTATTCTCGTTTACTTTGTATGAGACCTCCGGAGCTTTGCCTTGATAAATATCATCAAACACCGAAGATAGTCGCAAAACATTGATGTCGTTACACGTTCCTGRTGTTCCAAAAAAAARCGTGCCAWATCCATAAGTCATTGGAAGCCACARCTTCTAGAATAATCGACGCTGACTTATTTCTTCCTTGGTACAACTCTTTCCATCCTCGTGGACAATTTTTCCATTCCCAATGCATGCAATCTATGCTTCCCATCATACCAGGAAAACCCCTTCGTTCCCCGTCTTGAAGGAGGCATTGTACATATGTGACAGTTGGCCTTCTAAGATACACTTCGGTTAAAGCCTTTCTAATAGCTTTAACRAAGTGGATGAGGCAGCTTCTTGTGGTGGAGTTAGCCAATTTGATCTACTCATCTATTGCATCAGCTGCTGTTCCATAAGCTAGCATCTGAATAGCGGCCGTACATTTTAAACAAACTGGCCTTTGAACTAGGAACAAACTAACGAAAAATAAGAAACAAATTAAATAGGGTCCAACAATTTAAATATCAGGAATTACCCAACACAAAATAAGATCATAAAACTGAAATAGTGAAAAGCAAATATACAAGCATACAACATTACAGTGTAAACAAGTAAGCAATTATGTAAAAAACTCTTCTTTTAGTTTGGCAAGGTAATCCCTCTCAGACTCATCAAACTCTTGTTTATTCATGAAAATTTGTAACATCTTCAACCTCAATTTTTTGTCTTCTTTTTTCTTCTGATAATAATTGATCAAATCTCCAATGCTTTTCCTAATTGAATCCGTATCAGAACTCATCCCACTTAATGTGGAGTTGAACTCRTCTAAYTTTAGGGCTATTCCCTTCATCTTCTTCTCAGCTTTAAATTTCTTCACACCATCAGGACGTTTCATTCCAGCTTCGTCACTTGATCGCTTTGTTCCTTCACTAATATTAGTAGATTCTTTTCCTGGTTTCCATCTCGTTGAACGAAATCGGTATTCAATGCATATAACAATGCTGAAAAGAAAAACTCCTACCTTTGGTTTGTTGACTGTAGAGCTCATTCGCTTTCGCTTCTACGTCGTCTATGTCCATACCACTTGCCCGCATCCGCTCAGTCTCACCTTATGTGACACCCACAAGGTTACGACTTCATTAATTGTGGCCATCGACTTTTCAGAGATCTCATAGTCCTCTCATGTATAATGCTTGGCTTCTTTTTGCTTCACCATCATATATTTCTTTGATTTTCTTCCACAACACTGCTTTAGATTGATCAGTGCCTACTTCTATATCTCCTCCACAATTCAAAATACCAGATACAAGAGCAACATCTTCAGCATTTACCCATCGCTCCTTTGTCCCTTTCCCTTTACCTCTATCATTTGTCCCTGTATATTTGTTCCTCTATTTCGACAATTTCTTGTATTGAGGAAGCCTCATCTCCCGGTGTTCTACTACTACTACTTCACATCTCCCAGAGTATCAGGAGATTGGTTTAGAAGTTGTTGATTTTGATCGACAAAAGCTTGAAACATAGAAAAGAGTTGAGGGTTGTTTATCAAATTTGTATCAAATTGTGATGTATTCTGACATTGATTTTGTGGGCTATTGAATTTTGAAGAAGATTTGCAATGGAGCTCCCAAATATTTCCTAAATTAAAGTGATTATTGTTATCCATTCTAGAAGAAGATGATATGTGAGAAGAGCATATAACAGAGGAATGAGAAATTTGTGTTTTTAAGTTGTAAAAACTATATAGCAATATGGTAACCAAATTGAAGAGAATGAAAAAAAATATAAATATTGGTGAAAAAATTGGAATTTTTGGAGTAATAGATCATCAAGAAAATCAATTGAATGTTATGATAATCAATGTTCAACGGTAAGATATATAACATTCACTTATTTGGAAAAAGAAGTCAGAAGCTTTTTTCTCATTGATTGGGCTGATTTATTATGAAATGGGAGGTTACATTTAATCTACCTCACCAAATATGGGGACACATCACAATCATGAGTAAGCTGAAAAGGGTCCCAATTTCATTTGGTGAACAAAAAAAACGGGAAATTTCTAAACAATCTTGGAGATTGTTTTAATGACCTAAAGTTATACTTATTTACGGAGTGTCATATAAAATGCACTGAATTATATTTATTAAAACAATATCCAGAATTGTTTAGAATTTCCAAAAAAAAAAATCCATTGACATGCTGTTAGTGTTGTAGTAAAAAGTAATTAGAAAGGAGGAGTTGAACAAAAACAGAACAATCCAAATATGTCCCGCTACTTTCAAATTTCAAACCCCAACAATGGCGTACCCTACTAGAAGAGAACTTCTGCAGTCGTAACTCCATTGAAGAGAGAACGAGAACTCCAAAATTCATCCCCAATTTCACTTAAACTTCTAATTCGAAACCCTAATTTCAACTACCATACGAAAATCGTCATCTCATTGCAAATTCATGGCTCATCTGTTTTCCGACGGTTCCGATCTACCCAACCCGCTCGCCGATTACTACTCTCTGCCTTTCTTCTCTCGCTCACTTAATCTTTCTTCTTCACCGCCTTCAATTCTTCCTAATAACCCTAATCCGTCATTTTCCGATTCTCTTCGTGCTCACTTAAAAGCTAGAGTAAGCTTGCTTAACTACTTTGTTTTCAATTTTTCTTTTAAATTGCTGTCAGTTTTATTTTTCTGGAATTCAGTGATAGTTTGATTGTGTTAGTGTGTTTGCATGTTTAGAATGATAGTTGCTGATTATGTGATTTGTGAAATTCAGTTTTAGGGTTTTTTTGGGTATCAATATGGAGTATAAACTGATCAATTTTGCAATTTTTGTTGCATTTTTTTCATGTTATGAGAAAATCATTGTATGTTTGAGTGAGAATAATATGGCTACTAATATAATTTTAATTTTATTCTTTTGTGGAAGTTAATAATTGGGACTTGGCCACTTTAAATTGAAATTAGGTTAGTTTTAGTAAAAGAGGATTTGAGCTAGATTAGCTTTTGCGTTAAAGTTTTCAACTGCAGTACTAGAGATAWGTGGTAATACCAGTGTATCACTGGGAGAGTTGACATGGCAATGGCGTTTGYTGTTGGAATTTTGATTGAGTGAAGCAGAAGAACTTCTGCCACTGAAATAAGTAGGTTTTTTAGGAATATGACTATACGAGGATGCATCGCGATTCCGTTAGTTTTTACAGTGTTGTTGTTTTGGTTAAAGACTTAGGGATGCCACAAGCTAAATTAATTAGATCTGTTTGGTTAATTTGAATTTCAATTTTGAAGTAAGTTGCTTAACTGCTAGACCTGCAGTATCAACGGGTCTTGACTGAGTGGCGTGGGAGTTGAAGTAGTGGTTTAAGCCATTAGGAAGGACTTAGGTTACTTGAAAGTCCAGTCAAACTAATTTTTTCGTTTGCTTTCTYCTCTACTCTTTGCATTTTAGTTCTTTACAACTTTTATGATCATGGTATTTAACATAAAGATAAAGACATGCAGTGTTCGATATACTTTGTCATTAAMCAGTTAACTTGGAAAAGTGWGGTTTATTTGCTGTCATTGAGTTTTCATGGATTCATAATGCTTAAGCACTTGTAAAAGTAGATGATTGATGTAAGATCGTCAGTCGTTTCTTGGAATTAGCTGTATGCTTGTATGCACTCYCCAGATTAAATAGGAATGCTTCGTCAACAATCAAGAATGAAGATTGTTAGGCAACTTTGTTGAGCAGTCAGTTACGCAGTTACAACCTGATAAGCTTACATTGGCACTGCTGTGTTTTCAGGTGCTAAGCAGCCCTGACAAGATCTTGGAGCAAGGAACAACCATTCTGGAAGGCAATGTGGAGCTTTTGAAAGCTGATAGAAGTCAAGCTGTTTCCATAGAGAATGAAAAARWTCCCCGAGAGAGGAGACCTGGTCTAGGGCTTAGACGGGCTAAATTTTCTATGAGGCCCATGCCAAGGTGATGAAACAATATAGTAGTGTGTTCAGCTTACTTTTTTCTAAATTTCGTGGTTTTCCCCCTTACCTGCTTCAAGATTGATCTCGCTGTTTTCATCTTTGCAATTAACTAAAAACTACTCTGTAGCATATTAATATTGTCATTTTTATTTTACAGTAGTCAGCCTGAAGCGAGTCTTGATTTTAACGTAGATTTTAGTAAGCTGAGTGATCCAGATGAATATTTTGACGCCTATGAAAGGATGGAAAGTAAGTTGCTATACTTTTGGTGATTGAAGTTGAATTAATGTCTTGGATGGGAAATGATTAGTTCTTAATGTTTGTTTTTGTTAATTGACTTTTTAGAAGCCAAAAAGGAAGTGCAAAGACTAAAAGGTGAACCAATTGCGAAGTTGGATCTGAATAATGTCTCATTGGCTCCAAGGATTCGACGACCTAGCCTTCTGGGGTTAAGACTTCTCTGTAGATGCTTAAGTCAACTTATGTGTTAATGTAAGATGCACATGCATGTATGAATGTAACAGCATTTGTTTGTTCCAGGAGGACAGCCACCTATACCCACCGTACTTACCCTTCAGTTTCAATGGCTAAAGTTGGTGAGACCCTTTTGTCTTCCCAAGAGACCCTTTTGCCTTCCCAAGAGACATTTGATGATGACATTGTTGGTCCTGTTCACCATGATGTTGTTCCAGACGCTAATATTATCAGCAATTCATCAAGCAATAGAGTGGTTGGTGAGTGTATCTTATTACACAGAATGTTCGGTGTTAATTTAAGCTCCTTTTGGTTTTCAAGCTCTATTGTTAATTGCTTCTATCTTGGATAATATTTGTTCTTTTGCCTTGTTTACAGACTCTAAAGCTACAACAACCAGCAAAGCCAGTGAGCTTGATGAACTATTATCACTTAATTACGAGGGATTAGATGATGAAGGTGTGCAGAATCTCCTCCGAGAGAAATTGCAGATCAAATCGGTAGATATTGGCGACTTTTCCTCTTGAGTGAGTGCCGAGTTTCACTGGTGTGCAACCCTTGACTACTAGCACAACACTTGTCCATGAGAACATGTATCTTACAAAACACCTCTTAACAATGGAGTCAACAATAGCCCTAAAAGCAGGCCAAAGCCATAAAATCTACCGCAACATCCAGAAGTCATTAGCTTCTCCATCTCATTGTTAAATAGCACACAATTCGAAGAACGAAATCCCATCAAAGACTTGATTCATTTGACTTCATCAACCGAAAACGCCCCTACAAATACCACTGGGGAGAGTATAAAGAGGGCGGACCAAGGCCTGGGTCCAAGTGATAAAAATGACAATGCAATGAAGGACATTTTGCACTTGAGTGAAGGAAAGACTCATTACCCACGATACATGTACAAGAAGATTACTGCAGCTACTGGTCTGAGGATTCTCTTGGTCATTCGGAAAAACACGGTTGTCCTAGTCCAAGAGACACAATATAAGATGAGTCCATGATACGAACAAGAAAGAGGTGTGGCACTGGCAATCGATACAAATTTGCAATGCGGACAGGAGCTATGCGATAGTGAACACATGAAAGTTCTGTACGGATCAGCTGGACGAAGAAAACCAATTTTGTGTTTCGTGATGTAAATCCCACTAACTGAGCTGAAACTTCATGAAATAATGAGGTTAAGATTTAAAACTTGCAAGGAGATCTGATATCTTGTCCTATAACTCGCAAAAGTTTAATCAACTGTAAATCCCTAAATTATGAGAGCAGCACTTGATTCTCGAATTCTAGCAGTGGAATCGCAGACGGGTCTGTACCGAACAGCAACTCATCTTCTGAAACTGGATAAACCACTCGAGCCATATCCAAGTTATAACATGAGAAATGGTATAGTAAAGTACTCTCATTGCTTCAATGCTGAAGTCGCTACATTGGATTTCGTTCCATAGCAATGTTTTTGATGCAACTGTCTTGGATGATTATCGCAGAGGCTCATCCATGATATCTGGTTAATGAGGATGAGATTTCATTGCAATCGAGGGAGAGCGACAACCATATTAAGGAGAAGTGGCAAGTTTAATTCTCCCTTTTTTACTGGCCTCCTTAACTTAATAACTTCAGTTAGTTATCACAACTCACGCCAACCTTATATTTGTTTTCACACCGCGCAACGACATACACGTTAATATAAATCTGAGCAGTGGTCGTGTATTAATCATGTTATTCTTATACCCACATATATATCACGAAGGACCGTTGTTAGGCGTTTGCTACATCTCTTTTATCTTCTTCTGTAGAAGCAAAATTAACATTATCAGATCGTCATCCTGCAACTGTATCAATAATCATGTAATAGGGAGATTGCCACAGGGCAGATGTGTATTAGCACAGGTGAGATAAAGGTGGAGATAGGTTAGGGAGAATGTGTGACATAACATCCGCTGAGTTAAATACTCTAATATTTTTAGTACTTCGATTGCTACAATGTTCTTATGTCCGGTGTATACTTTTATATCCCGAATTTTTGTCTCTGCCTCCAATTATATTTGTAATGTATCCTTCCCCATTGATTCGTCACTATTTACCTACTCATTCGTTTTTCTGACTCCTCGGTGAACTTGATATGTTAACTATTTAACATTTTTACCTGCCTCAATTTTTTTATCATGATGACAAAATGTGACTTTCTGCTGTGTAATCTGTAATGTCTATATAAATCTCAGTCTTTGTCTATAAATCCTCGAAATACATGAGGTGCTAGATGATGCAGTAGTGGATTTGTCTCCTTCATTCCCTTGTTAATTTGTGAAGACTGCTTTTCCAAGTATGCTTTGGAATTCAAATTAAACTGCCTGATAATTCGTTTCTATTCATCTGACCTTGACCTATAACAAGTTCTTTCATTCAAAATTTTCAAACATTATTGTTCTAACTTGCATTCATCTCTAGGGTTAGAGAGTTTGACAGTTTCTTATTCATTGAAAATGCTTGGGACAATTTTTTGGATTTACTTTGCATGTTTGATCTGAGACTGTCTATGGTGCTTTAAAAATAAATTTATTTTACTTTCCTGATGAACAAAATAATTTGTGGCAGTTGRAAAAGGTGGGATGGCTGAACCATCAAATGCAGAGAACATAAGTATTGAAGAATTTACTCAGGTACTTCTCAGTTTACCTGTTTTATATTGAGCTGGTAATTATAAATCAGGACCCCATCTTTTGGTAGTAACCAGTAAGGCTTTGACAATGCTGTTGGATTCATGAATCAGAAGTGTTACCATAACGGTAGCTTCTACTGTGCATATCATACKGTCATTACAGTAGTGGGTACTTAATGATTCATTTTACGAAGTATTAATTTTTTCGAGGAAATAGGGGGGGCTTAATGATTCGTAACATGGGCCCTATTGGTTTAAAACCCTTGAAYSACAATTATTGGTTTTATGCTCGCCAGGTACTGATTAGTGTCACCTTGTTTGAGCCATATATACTATTTGCTGCAAAAAAATTAAAAAAAARGRAAAAAAAGTGCGTCGTATTGCAAACTYGTTTTAATGTTATACCGAAACAAGGATTGCTAGTTGCACTCTATTTTTGTTTCACTATATCAAACTGTTTCATTCGTCGTGATAGAAAAATGAGCTTTCTGCTCCTTATCGTTTTGATGTGAAATATTTCATCAGAATACCATAGGGGTGGTTTTGGGTTTTTTCCACTTATATGATTTTTCATTTTATGCTTCTGTTGACTGCATTTACGCGCTTTGTACTTTTGTGGTTGTTCATCCACCACTTGACGTATCTTGAGTCCATTGGCTTCTGGATAATGTATCATGCTATGCAAATAGAGCATTGGTGTTCTGCTGTGTGATTTTTTGCTTGATGCAGCTTTCCACAGCTTTTGCCTGTGGCCATACTGCACCTATGATTTAGATTTATTTATTTTGTCAAATTACAGGAAACAGTGGGATCTTCTGACAAGAAATTAGAAAAAGAGAAAGAAAAATCAAAAGCTCCTTCCAAGTCAGCTGTCTCTAAGAAGCCTGTGAAGAGA
>SNQN01003248.1:5817-16772 GCA_008642245.1 Bassia scoparia
TCCACTAAACAATACATATAAATCACGTATATGCGTGCCCCTCTTCTTCACGCAAAAAAATATATTACACAAAATCAAATTAATCAACTTGTAATTAATAAACAAATCAAAAACCCTAACTATTTAATTAATCATAAAAGTACAAGCAACAGCAGCAATATGCAATTAACAACCAAATTAAATAATCAAAAGTTTGGGAACATAAAAGAAGAGCAACATACCTGTAATGCCCCAAATTAGACCGACCAATTGCTTCGACAAACCGCCAAAAAGAGGGAGAAATGCGCAAACTCTATACCCACAAGCAATAATAAAATCGAGAACAAAGATAAGAGATTTGGTTAAAAAAAATGGAGTAATTTTTTATTCAAGAATAACAGTAGATAATGAAGAAGAAGAAGAACAGTAAATAATGAAGAGAAAGAGGAATAAGTGATGGTGTAAAAGGAAGTGTCAGGATGTTGTCAGAATTAGTAAGAAAATGAAAGAAAAAACAAGTTTGCCCTTGCATTTAACGAAAATATGTAACGGAGACAAACGGGTGGGAGTTTATAAAATATGGTGTGACTTAAGGGTGGAGAATAAAAATTTGGACTAAAAGGTGGAGTTTACAAAACATGTCAGAAAAGGTGGGAGTTGGCAATTTTTCCTTTGCTAAACTGCTGTGAAAAATTATATTGGTACTCTAGTCGAGTAGCGTACTCTTACCATAATTGTTGGAATTGGAAGACCTAGATCAATATTTTCTCTATCTAATCGTATAGCTCAGAAGTTAGTAATGTCAACGAAGTAACAACCCGTGTGACCGTTGTGCTCAGGTGTCTGCTTACCATTCGTATAGATTGAATCTACAATTAGATATTTCTTGTTAAATTAAGCTAGCGATTAATTTGTAATTCACTTTGTGCTTCTAATGTGATCCCATATGACAATTATAAAAGATCATCCCGCCAAACATGCAAAAATCATGCTTACTTAGCTGTGACATATTTATTTTATTTTATTTTGTCCATTACCAAAATCATCCTAAATTACAACATAAATCCAACTATCCATAAAGGAATGACAATTACACTGCCTAAGAATAATGCATGCATTGGTTACGAAAGTCAAAATCAACGATTAAGTGCGTTGGCTTTCCCCTTAAAAATTAAAATTAAAGCCTTTTAAAATTTGGTCAACGTTTATAAAAGTCGCTCTCACTAATAATCAAGATAATGAAATTCTACCATTCTTCACATGTGTGATCCTTCAATCCTGAAGACAGCCTTATTACTCTCTAACACCAATTTCCATTGAATTCTCATAGCTTTTTATTCAAAAAGGGTTGACAATAATATCCTGATAAGTGATAATAATTATATTTAAATTATTCATGTATTTCAACAATCAGTTTAATCTTTTAACTCTAAGCTATGTGGTTCACTTAAGTAAAAATATTTAGAATACAAATACGCGTTCATTATTAAACCATTTATTGTTTTCCCAATCAAAAAGTTATAAGTAATTGATTGAAATTCACGAATATGTTATAAATTTATCAGGGCTAACATCCACAAGGGCTGTGGAGGAACCGCCCTACCAACTTTTTTTAAATTAGGTTTAAAATGTTAATAAGATTTTTGGAAATTAAAATGGTTTAATTTTAAGTCGTCCCCCTTTCAAATATGTAAAATCTTCTGTTAATAAGGTCCCCTTAAAATAGAATTTTGGTTTCATCGCGTTACTCTATCAATACATTATTATTTTTGGATTGATTTTACTGATGGTCATTATCCCATTGAGAGATGGACTTCATAATTAGATTATAGGAAAAATCGATCAGTTTTTTAGGCACATTTTTGAGGAGTTTCTCTTCCCTTATTTTTTAATTATTACCAGTTACTTAATTTGTTGTTAATTAATTTTAGAAGAAAAATTTTTATAAATTAACAAAATTATTTCGAAAATTCCTAATTTTTGAACTTAAAAAAATAGCATAATTGAAATATTAAAAGATATTATTAAATCATAAAATAAAAACATTATTCTTTATTAATAGGTTGCTTCCACAAAAACGGCAAAAGTAACTATTGACTTCAATTTCGTTAGCACAATTTGTTATTGTATGATGTTTCGTTATTAGCTATATTGTTGTGGCAGTCCATTCTCAGATGAACCATATTAAAATGTTCACATGTTTGATGAAAGTTTTATATAATGTATCAATTGTATCATATAGTTTTCATCAGAAGATAGTCATACTCGCTATATATGAATAGTTTATCACATAAAACTAAATTCTATATTTCTAAATTTAGTTAGTGTATGATTGATCTAATATTTCGTGTTGTCAAGTGCTGTTTTGACGTAAAAAATTGACACTTGCCTAAATAATTTACATAATAATATTGTATAAAATAAATAGTATATATATAAGCTAGTGAAGCAAGTATTTAGATGAGGGTACGTAGTAATTCTCGAACAATACCCATTCCAGTCTTCTTCTAATCTTCAATTCTCTCCGTACGAATCCTAGCTTCATTGATTCTGCTCTCTACGTCCATCAATTCATTTTATTAGGTACTATTCACATTCGCCGCATTTTGACAAAATGCAACACACAACAAACACAACGGGAACTGCAATACGCGAAGCAATTCTCAAAGCCTCCGGTAGTGAGTCAGAGAGTGGGGGAAAAGCAAATTGCCGGAATCAACAACCCCCGGTATCACGGACGGAAGAGATGGTTAAGGGGAGTGGTTAGAATGGTATGATACTTGGGGAGCATGTGTCCCGTTAGTTCTTCCTTCATTACTAATGGTTGCTAATACCCGATTTATATGGGAGAATGTAAAGTTAACAAAAAAAAAAAATCCGCTAATTCATTCTCTGTTTCGTTCCTCATTTTGGTCATCGACACATGTCATCTACTCTGTACAATGCAATATTCTATCACTCTAGCATATGTAGTAAGTACATTGCCTTTGCCTTATACGGAGAAAAATAAAAAGTGCTTATCTACGACGAGTTTTAATTCGTTAATAAACCCAAATTCAACTTGTAATATTCTATCATTGATTCATTCAAAAAATTCACGACCAAAAAAGCCTTATATATATTACTGTATAAATTTGGTTGTAAATGAGTTTTTTGACTGTTCAAAATTTTATAAAATCTTATTGCACCTAGCCTTGCAATATAAGTGAAATAAATACACTTGGTTATCATTTCTTCCTTGCATATTCATAAATTATATAGTACCGACTTTAGTGAAGTTTTAGATTTGAAAACCCATCTATACTCATTAAGCAAAAATATAACTTGAAATTAACAGGTTGAATAATATACAAGTATATAATATTTATGAGGATTTATATTATTGCATTTGGAGCTAGCATGACTTTAATTTCGGTATCTTTCATTCTCTCTTATTTATTGGCATGTCTGGTCTCAGTTATGTGCTGGTCATTAGCAATTGTTGCGACCGGTATACAGCACGGTGCAAGTTGGAATAATAAGGGCATGACACTTCGCACTAACACTTATGTTATTCCACCACAAGTTGCATTTTTGGATCCGACTTTTTGGAGATCAGGTTCAATATTTAATTTTTTTATAATTAAAAGCTTATTGTAATTTTACGATTTTATGCAGATTTCATAATCAAAACACAATGTTGACAGTATATACAATGGTTATGTTTTTGCCGCCGTTAAACTATATCGAGGCATTGCCAGTGCTTTATTTGAAAAACAAATATCATATTAGAAAATTTTGGATCAAAAATAATAGGAATAAACTCAAAATCATATGGAGAACATTAGAAATAAGTAAAGGTGGGCCTGGGCTGGGCCTGGGTTCGCTGGACGGCCCACATGTCAAAGCCCGTAGCCATGCCTACATGGGTTAATGTGGTAATGTTCATGTCGTGTTGGGCTCGTGTCAAGTGTTTTTAAAATGAGCGTTCGTGTCTAGCTCAATACACCGCGTTCGAGTTGTGTATGCGGTCGTGTCAGCCCACGTGTCTTATAATTCTTTACTCTTATAATAGAGCGTGCCCATCTGCAGGCCGTCAAACGTGCTCAGTGTTGGATTTGTGCTAATTTAAAATAATGGGTGTTCATTGGCCCGTCCATGTGTTCCTTTGCTGACGCCGGCCTCTTGTGTCAATAAAAGCGATCTAAGGCTCGTACTGAGCCATGTGCTTAACTCGTGTCGTGCCTGTGAAGATAACAAAAATATAAGTTTAGATGAGAATAAAAAGTTTAAATTCAAATAAGTTAGATGAGAATGAAAAATTTTTATAGACCATGAATAATTTAGACCAACATGTAGGTACATAGCCATTTGGCCCATAATATTTCAGCTACATAATAATCCATAGTGTATGATTCTCGATAGTAATATGCTTGTTTTGACTTAAATTGAAACAATCCCTTTAATTATTTTCTTGGTTTTGATTTGTTGATTTTGCCAGCTCTTTATCATACATGCTACTTTTCATCAGCAACGCCAGGGGCGTATTGTCAATGCACTAAAGGACTAGCTTTACACAAATACTGGGTTAAGCTTGTTGCCAGCATCCAAAGTTTAGCATGAGTGTTTTGCTCGTTCGTTTTCTTGCCCTTCAGCCACTCTTTTCTGCCATATTGTTTGTTTTGCTAAATCTATGAAATGGCTTGGCTGTACATTCTTCATTCTTATTCATCTTTGTTACTTAAACATTGAGATAAAAGTTCATCGGGCAAGTGATTTCCGTCTTCACGCCTCTTCTATAAACTAAGTCATTTAAAATCAGTGCAGGCATTATTAAAAAAAATGCATGGAGCCAGAAAATCACATTGTCGTTATTTTGTGATTTGTTTTTAAAACCTTTTTTCTTTGTTTCGTTTTTAAAAGATTGACCACATAAGACTTATTGTCCCAATTCAGGTATTGTAATTGTGTATGTTAAAAAGGACACTCCATCGGCTACTTGATGAAGACGAAATGACCACATGCGTTATAGTCCGTGTTCATTGGAGTGGAGTAACGCAAAACTGGACGAGCATAGTTTCTTTCAAAATTGGATTTTATTATTCCCATTTCGTGCTTAATTACGAGACTTTATTAGTTTGTGGAATTCAGCCAAATTTACAATGTATCAAGTTCAGCATCTCCACAATATAGTCAAATACCCAGATTCACTCTTGAGCATCCCGCAGGAGTTCTGTATATATATAAAATAGGGACCCTCTTCTCTTCTCTGTAAGAAGGTGCGTGCAAACATACTTTTTTAATAGTGAATTACACTGCGCTACTACTCACAATGTCCGGTTATGGCACACTTCACCCACATCACACACATTGAGCAACGCCATTGTAGTGCAGTAAGGCATACTAAACCCCTCCGGTTCTCCCGCATCCGACCTTAGTGTCCCGTGGTTGGTCGATTCTCGGATCTCTCTCAACGTATTGTTGGGGATTATCCCCACTCACTCCCCTCTCTCTGTCACAGTTCACTAGAAGATACAATATGATACTACTCAGGAACTGCTCATCTCAGGAATCTGTTTGCAGGGTCCAACTGCGTTAACCTTCACCGCAATAAAAATTACTCTCATCATGGCTATTTATCACTTTTACAAATGGAAATTATATTGAGAATTGAGATACACAAAACTAACGCGAAATTAGTTGAAAAAAAGTCGCCGTTTAATATCAATAAATTCATGTATATCTATAGAGAAAGTAAAACGTTCACTTGGCTAAAAACTTACCTCCTAATTTTACGTTAATCCTATTGATCAACTTCTTCACATTCTCGCTACGGCCTGTCCTTATGTCTCCATCTAGCCACCACAAAAATTTCCTACAGAGGCTAAAGTTCAGGAAATTCCGGCTATAGCTTTACCAGTGCGAGAGATAACCCACCTATGCGAGACTTTTCGACCAACACAACAAGAGTGCATATGAAGCAACCAGATTCATCAGGAATTGGGAAATTTGGCTAATCGACGCCTATCTCAAAAAAATTAACTTGTACATCTCTGCGTGCGAGAGGTGACCTTTAAGGCTTTTATAATTGTTTACCTCTTGGCGTGGCCAGACTACACAACAAATGTACCAAGAATGTTTCTGGCAGCTTATGCTCCAGCGTCTTCGCTCGATATTTCTCTCCTATCCGTTCTCACAACGAGTTGCCCTCGACAATATGAGGATCAGAGTCAAGCAATTCCGACTTCCTGGTGCGAATGCCATACACTATAGTGAACTTCAAGTATTGGCATGCGTGCACTTTCCTTCCTCAGTCCTTTCCATGGAGACGTGACAGTCCCCCGGTACAATTTTCTCCTCATCTTCACCTGATCATCACACTGTAACAGTGATTCTTACTTCTCCATATATGACTTGGGTCATGATCACTCCTTTCTCGTTGTGAGTTTCATGTAATGACCCATGTGGTCACGGGAATGCGCACTCTAGTGCATACAATATGGATGTGACACTACTCCTTGGAATTGCATCTCGGTTGCGCCTCTTTTCTGTCCTTACTCGAGCAAATTAGACATGCATACGCGTAAGAGGTCGCCCTCAAGATGATGCTCAGCTTCCCAATGACCACACTGAATCTTAATATAGCAGAGTCAATTCAAATTCATCACAAAATTCCTCAATCCGATTACAAACTTTTAAGCACCCAAACACACAACATCAATCATATCTACTTATTACTCTATTTTGCTAGGAATCATAAAATAAGAACAAACACTATCGTATTGAATTCTATTTTCCATCTCATCCAATTCGAAATTAAGATGTGGAGTGAGCGAGATACACTATTCTAATCCCCACTACTACTTAATCCTTGTATATTGTAAACACAAATGAACACTATCAAATAACAATGTACAGATCCTATTACCTGCGACCGCCGCATCACGATCGACAGTTTTCCCAATTCCGCTTCGACACTACAGAACTTGTCTCTAGATCTTGGGTGATACGTATTGGATAACCTGGGCCAAGAACCTTTTGCCCTTTCAACAAGGACTCCAACATGAGACTACCAAGGTTCGTAATATCGACAAGCAAAATGTTGCTGGTTTTAGATCGCGAATGCACTATAGCTTATTTATCTACACTCGTATTGGTGACTAGGAAATTAAGCATGCTGATGAGCGACTACCCAATGCGTATATCCAACCTTTATGCTTCAGAAGAAAGGTAATGAATTATCCCTCTTCATGTGAATCTCACCTTAAGACGTTCAATTCGCCTGACGCGTCCACACCTGGAAATATATTATGATACTCATGATTTACAAACAACTAATACTATTTCTTGAATCTTTGTCTGTTCCGTGAAACCATCCTATTACAGTATTGAGCAGCTGTTTCCCAACATAATCCCCACAGAGAAAAGCATTACGATGGAGCGGGAACTATGTTTTACGCTCAACATCCGGCGACTACATGCTGATACCCAGAACTGCGTGATATTCGCCACTCGTTGAGTGTTGAGCGAATGCGATTTGCCATGAGTGAGCATGACTTATGTTCACATGCGACACATTGTAATTCCAATCCATTGAAGACCACTCTTTATAACAGTATCTCGGGACCCCCAACTCACGACTCGCGAACCATAACAGTAATAATATTCATCTGATTCTAAACGACCACCTAGTTGCCCGAGTTTGGGATAGCTAAACATTATCATGAGCGGAGAGCATCTGCTGTCATCACGGGACTGCAAGGAGGTTACCTCTCCTCTACATCAATAATCCCACCCAGTACTTGATTGCATTGCGAAATCTGCGATCTTTCTTATCTTGACCCTCCCTCCTATATGATAAACTACTTTTCTTATTGGGAACAGCATAGACAGCCTGAGTGATAACAAAGAGATACAATCTGTATATCATGTCAGATAGTCCACACAAAGAGAAACATCACAGTTTAGGGCAAGTCTTCCAAATCTTACATCAGCGTTACACTGGTAAATTGTCACAAGTCCCCAAAGCACGAGATAGCTAGTACTTTTCTACTCCTTTCTTTCCCCTGTACCACGAAAAAATAATCTTGAACCTAGTAGTACGTTCCAAGACATATTCTCTGAGTTATCCAATCATTCCCCCGTCGAACACACTGTGCTCTGTGGTGAGGGTCCTACTTTTCGAACTATACGCTAGCTTCTGACTTGGCAAACTTATATTCTGCTTGCATACCCCACCTCACATCTGCTTATTGTGCCGGTGTGCGACCATCCTCATGTCACCTTCGAATAACCTAGTCACCAGTTTATAAGCAACTAAGCTTTTGAAGACGTACAATCGGGGACCATACTGATAGCCATAACGTACTCGTCTGGACAAGGGTACTCTGGCGAGCAATACACGGGCTAGTCAGAGATTTAAATATTTACTCTTCGAACGGCGATCAAAGGTTTTAGGCTTTTCAAAGAGCCCATGATGAAAGGGATTGAACCACGCGAATAAAATTTATTTCCCATGTAAAGCTTTGAAGGTTGACAAGCTGCCTAACCCGGTGGAGACATCTTCCCCTGTAACTTATTTTCCGAAACACTCAAACCCTTCCAAGTTAACCCACAAATTGCAGACCTCCGCAGGTAAGAGCCCGTCTAATCCCTGATTTCAGAGAATAAGACAATACAATGAAGTTGCGTTGATCCCCAAAAGAGCATCTTTGGCAAGGGGTCCGTATCGACAGTAAAATTTATTTGTGGAGAATAACCTTCTTGCTACAGATACAAAGCTAGGCTAGCACCAACCAAGTTTTGCACATTTTAGCCAATGATCCTCTGTGTGCAACGCGAGGTCTTGAATTGTTATGTCATGGATCTCCTTTACCTCAAGAATATCCTTTTGAGGGACTTTTGTTGATAAGCTCTTAGACGTTAGTCAAAGATTAAGCGTTCATTACTTCCCATAAACTTATCTTTTCCACGGAAGGTGTCACAAATGTTCTGTTCACGTCCCTTGTGCCCAGTTTAATGTCGGTGTCTAAACGCCAAGATAGACCTCCATTCTCCCGTGAGCAAGCTTCTTCAAATTTCCATTCTCTCATAGTTCTTCGAGTGGTATGTCCTCAGTTCCCGCGTTGAATATTTTGTGTAATATATTAATATAGTGATTATGTGTATGTTATACTTTTCAGAATGCAAACAACATATAGAAAAACGCTGAATTTTAGGTTTAATGTGGGTGGAAAGTTTGTGGAGAAAGCTAGTAAAGGGAGGAATGTATTATTGTATGAGGGTGGGTTAATTTATTTGAAATGTAATATACWGCCTTGTGAGGTCACTATTAAAATGTTGAGGGAGTGTGTGGCTAATGGGTACAAGGTAAATGGGAATAATGTTCCAAGTGACTTTAGGGTGTGGTTTAAGGAGAAGGGAAAGACAATGCTTTGTGGTAAAAGGGAGATTGTTGACAATGAGAGCATTAATAATCTGCTTGACACTGTGGATAAACATAATGGTTTGGATGTGTATGCCACTGCTGAGATGATGGCCCCCACTGCCTCCCTTTCTAACCACAACTTTCGGACAAAGAATCCTTCTTATATCCCACCTAAAAGCTCAACCATCCATCCAATATATAAAGTGAAGCTGGAAAAACAAGCTGCCCTAGCTTCAACTTCTAAACACAAGCCTCCAAAAATAGAATTGAATGYAACAAGTTYAGGTACCTATTTCAAGTTTAACACTAGTCTGAGATTTGAGATTAGTTAAAGTGTGGATGTATTGAACTCATGATTTTGCTATGCTAAGAAATGAAATTTGCACTTCAATTACCAAAAGCAAGCAACAGGTATTTCATTTCATTTCATTGAATAAGAGCACTGAAACCACATACAAGTTCCAAAATTAATGGCTTTGTGTCCAAAATACCTAACCAAATCATGCTAATACATTACTAATACATAACTTAAACTAACCTAACATGAGCATAGCCTAGTACAACCTGAACCAAAAGATACAACCATTCAAACCACCAACTAGCCTAATACATAGCAATGTAAATAGCTACTGCAAGCAACAACAACATCCCAAAGACTTTGCATAAGCTCCTGCCTTCTTTCTTTAGCTCRACCATCTTCAAATGTCGCTTGAGATCACCTCTTGCAGCCTTGTACTTCATCTTCAGCCTATCATTCTCCTCAAGCAGCATTGACCTATGTGCCTCCAAGTCAGAAACAGCAACCTCCAACACACTTCTTTGTTGGATTAGGTTGTTGATGACAACCCTCTGCCACTCCTCCATGTGACTATTAGTCCACTTGAACAATTTGCAGCCCTTCATTTCAGTATCAGGTTCTGATAGCTTGYAGCAAATAAACTTTCTCCCAGGATTCTTGCTTGTCCACGATTGCCTCCTTGCAACTRGAATTCCATAATTACACCTCAATGGATCGTTTTCAGCCATCCTAGCAACCAAATTCAAAATTTTATTATAATTCAATTTCTAATTTACAATTGCAATCTAAAATAAAAACCACAATTCACAATTGCAATCTAAAATAAAAACCCCAATTCACAATTGCTAGAAAAACCAGAAACCCTAACTCAGAATTGCAAGAGCAATCACATTTTCGAAAGCCCTAGAAATTGAATTATAGAAGAAATCGACTARAGAAAATAAAGGGGAACAAAATTTCGACATTAATGCAGGAGATACCTGAGTTTTTCGACAACAATTCAGCCCAAATCAGAAGAGATGAGAAGAATGAATGGAAGCTCAGAATCGAAAGAGAGAAGAATGAAGGAAAAGAATCAAGCTCGAGCATTTAAAGACAAAAATAGAGGAAGTGGGCCATGCTTAACGGAAATATGTAACGGAGACAAACGGGGGTGGGAGTTTATAAAATATGGTGTGACTTAAGGTGGGAGAATAAAAATTTTGGACTAAAAGGTGGGAGTTTACAAAAACATGTCAGTAAAAGGTGAGAGTTGGCAATTTTTCCTAAAAG